>VRYO01001878.1:33066873-33082334 GCA_009812075.1 Sialia sialis
TGTTAATCCTGCTTTGAAAATAAAATAATTGCTGAAACATTAGACAATTCCACAGGGCAGAGTCACTCCAGACTCACTCAGCTGGCCTTGCCAAGTAAAGAATTAGTAGAGGCAAGGCCACTCTAGAGTCACAGGTGACAACCCAGTAAGCACCAAACCAAAAAAAGCTACAAGATACTCCTGCCAACCTCATCATCATTTCCAAGGTAATACAGGGTAAAAATGAAGAGAACAAGAGGTGATAAGGCCCCACTCTATTGTTGTTTTCTGATGAAAAAAAAAAAAAAAAAAAAGAAAAGGGTGAGGGAGAGCTTAAATAATTCCCACTATAGATTCTAAATGTCTGCCACAGCAGCACAGATTTTCTGACCCCCATCTTGCACTTACACTATTCAAGCAAGCTTCTTTATTTAAAAGCTTCTCAAACATGGTACTCAAGTATGTTTATTGGTAGGCAAGCTTCTATTTCACTCTGGTCAAATTCCAAACTGAATAATTACAGCCTGTCTACTTAAAACTCCCACCATAATTTCATTTGGCTCTAGAGTTCTAAACTACTGTGCAGCATAGCTATATGCTAAACAGCTTCCCTGTAAAAATGTGCAAAGCAATTACACATGCCAACAAAAAGGCTCCCCAATCAGTTTTAAAGTTTGGAAAGCACTTCAGATTTCACCTAGGTGAAAGAGGAAGTCATCAACAAAAGATGTGCTGTATGCTGAAACATCTGTGTTTAAGTACACATGTACAGAACTTATCAAATACACTTACAGGGCATGGTCCACAGGAAAGCTATGTTTTGGGGAAAAAAATGTCCACCACAATAAGTGAATTGTATTTTAATAGATATGGGGAAATCAGAAAAACACACAGTTCTAAACATTTTCTCATTGTTTTCTCTACAAAGATTCACAGACTATGGTCTTTTTTAGAAAGTCCTATCACACCCCTACTCCCTCTGTATGTGGTCTGTGAATTTCATACTCCTCGCACATTTTTGCAAGAAATTGTCTGCACTAACCTTTGTTGATAGGTGTCAAAATATTTCACAGCAAAAAGCCATAACACATGTTGTAAATAGCAAAATGACCCAGGTTTTCAGATATTTTGCTTTTTATAGTACAGTGGGAATTCTATCAAATGAAATAGCCTCACTGCTTCTGTATGGCTTATCAAGCTGAACAAGTGAACTAGATATAAGTATCTGCACTGCTTTTATCAAGTTGTGAAATCGAGCAATAAAGTAAATTTTGCTGATGAGAAGGTAGACTGTGGATGGTGTTTTGGTACAGCACCAGCAAAGGAAAAGGACTTCTCAATTACTCATCCTCAGGAGCCGAGACAGGAACTCTCACCCCCAGATTTCACTCTTGGCTACCTGCTCCCTTGACAATATCTGCTCACACCGTCCACACAATGGAGTCATTCTCTTCCAGCTGATGAACCCCGGCTATATCTATGTCAAACAGCAAAGTATTTTGATTGCAACACAGCCCTTTGAACTAAAGCGTCAGAGGAATGTTGGCACAGAACTAACAATGCCGAGCAATTAGCTTAAGTGCTCTCCCACTGAAATGTAATCACCATCTGAAACAACCCAGCTCCTACTTCAGAGAGCAGGGAGAAGCTGATTCTGCTCGGAAGTCACCTGGCAGGGGTGCTGCAGAGGTGCCACGTTTGCCCTCTGGTGCCAAGGTGTGAATGAGCCCTCCCGGCTGCAGGAGCACCCTGCCGTGCTGGATGGGCTGGCATCTCTCCTGGGCCCCCCTCCGAGTAAAAACAGGCCAAGAAATATCGTGCAAAACTGGTTTGCTCAGGCATCCCAGGTCTCCTGAGCCTGTGGGAATGTCAGCATCAGAGGTGGAAGCCGGGATTCCCAGGAGCACTGCAGCTCTCAGAGTGGCTTCCAAGGGACCATAGGAAGGAGGGTTCAAAGCACCTGGGGCATCCAGAGCTGGATAACAAACTGGGGGAGTGATCAACCAGGGCATCCTGCAAAGTATTTTGTTACACTGCTTCCTTTCTCACTCAAGACAGTGTTAACCTGAGGCTGTTCTGGACATCAGCAAGGACGCACATCCTACCAGACACTGGAAATGTACTGATATCTTCCTTACGGTCAAATTAAGTCTTTGGTAAGAAACAGCTCTTGTAAAGGCTTTAGTGACCCAAGCTGACAAGTAAAGAGAAGGATTTTATGTCATACTCTTGCAGTGTGCTTATGTGAGAAACGCACACATACAAGGTTCCTTCTCTATGCCACCCAAAATTGAAGGTTGTTGGAGCATGCAAAAGTCAAGCAAATAGCAGGAATTCCTAAATAATCATAATAAAAAATCCTCTTACTTTTTACCTGGGATAGTTTCCCTGGTGATACATCTGAGAGCAAGATATGGCAGATAAGGGCAGAGTGGAAAGATGAAAGCAAGCCCTCCTGCAGCTGCTTCTGCTTTAGGGAAAAAGGCAGTCAGCACCATCCCATAGCAGATGTGCACAAAGGCTGATGGAGCTGCTCCAAATGATCCTCACAAATGTGAAATAGGGGATGTGATAAACTGGACATAAGAGAGCAATAGCAATGCAAAGATCTTGATGATAAGCTAGAGTCAAATGCCTGAAAATGTCTTCGCTCTTAACTCTGGAGGAGCTGAATTGGAATCTGTGCATTGCATAATACTGCCTCCTTACTTTCTCTGATGAGACCTATCCAGGTGATTCAGGTGCTCATCACACCCCAGGCATGCTGGTCTCCAGTCTATTCCCTCCCACTGATGAGGAACTAAGAGTAATTTGAACATTCTTGACAGATGATTCTTTAATTCCTTAACATCAATTCTACAACCTCCCCAAAGCCAGTTCTGTTCTATTGAGAGCATGATGTTTATAAGGCCAGGGCTGTAGATTCAATCCCCATACTGGTCATTCACTATGGAGTTGGACTTAATGATCCTTTAGGGTCCCTTCCAACACAGGATATTCTGTCACTTCTGTAACAAAAAAGACTGCAAATTAAAAAAACAACAACAATCTTTGCTATATAACTGAGTCTTTCTGACAGTATGAAATGAACTAGTACTTGCCTTGTGCTCAGCAAAATTCTAGCAATTCTTATTGCTCTTTTTTTTGTGAAATGATCTCCTGGTATCAATATATCATTAGATTCACAGCATGCAATTACATCTCAGCACTTAAAATCAGTACCAGAAAGCAGTTCTTTCAGACTTACAACCTTATCAATTTTTTCTAAACTAAGCATTTTTTTAGCTCCTCTCCAAACTTTCTTCAGTTATTTTCATTTAAGATGTAGGACACAAGCCAAACATGTTCCCTCAGACAAGGTCTCCTGATGTTCAAGAATGAAACACAATAACATCAATGTCTTCTTGCAATTGCCCACTTGCCAATTCTGCTGCCTCTTACTGCCATGTGTTTGTCAAGTAAGTTTTGCTCTCTAAGCATACCAGTTTGTCCTACTCATCACTAACCTTCCTTTTACCATTTTAAACCACTTCTACTGCTTACCAAAGTCATACGGAATTTTGATCGTGTCTTTCACAGCCTATGAAAGGTTTGCATCTATATAGATTTTCTCTCTACCTTACCACTCACTGCTGTTGAAACCAGCAGAAGAACAGAGCATCCTTGCCTCCTGGCTTGAGATGAAACCACAGAGAAATTCTCTGAATGCAGCTTTTTAACCTTCTGTGTAAGTCCGTCTGAATCTTCTTTCCCTGGATTGTCAATCAGATGATTGTCTACCAAAACTTATTCTAAAATCATGATATAATATACTGATTCTCCTCTTTCCTCTTATCCTCTTAAGTGTAGATAAATGCATGTTAGCTCTTTCTTACAGACTTAAGGGCCTGAAATTATTAATAATTTGGTTTGATGTCTTTCTTCACTGTCCCTAACTTTTCTTTTTTTTTCATAGTCAATAATTTGTGGTCACAGCTAGATTTTTTTTCAACTGTGGAGACAAAGAAGATTACTGAATATTTCAGTCATCCTAGTATTTTGTCCATTAGTTGCTTAGTTCCCCATAAATAATGGAACTGCATCTTCTCTAATCATTCCCTTACTTCTAACATAAGGTTATTGATTAATAAAGCTGTGGTTGCATAACAGTCTTTCCAGGGTGATAAATGTGCTGCATTTCCCAGCATTCTATAAAATTTTAAATTGCTCTAAGCAGAATTTTTTGGCCATTTTGTATTCATCTTGTAGTTCAGCTGAACCTGATATTTTTCTTGAGTTTGCTTATGAGAATGTCGTGTGAGGCTGTATGAAAATGTACAATAAAACCAAGCTAGTGTACAGCTTCTGCTGCTCCTTCTTTAAAGAAATTTTTCTATCCTGCTCCACAATGAAAACCCACAGTGTTCAATTGCTAGTGCACACATAAAATTAAATGCCCAAAAAGGAGACAGAGCTTTTAAAGTGATCCCAGCCAGACCTATGAGGACCCCTATGTGACAGTGCTCCCCATAGCTTCAACATCTTACTGAACGTACAATACAGATCCTCACAGCCTTTGCTTTCCTCAATGCTTCTGAAAATATAATTCTGTTTTTTAAGCTGGTTGCAAATAGAAGTAAGAAACTCCCGTGAAATTAAGACGGAGGCTATTAGAGAGAGGTGCAGCAACGCTGGGCTGCAAACTTGTGACTCTGCCAATAAACCTACCTGCCAGCAGATCCAGCATCACAAAATGTGGTGTTATACACCAGAATATGTCCCATCTGGTCCTGTGCAGTGAGTGCAGAGCCTCAGGCATCAATGTATCTGTTCACGTGGATATTTGGAGCCAGTCTTGTTTAACATCTTCACTGATGATGTGGATGGAGATATGGAGAGCAGCCACAGTAAATTTGAAGATGACACTAAGTTGGGTGGAAGTGTTGATCTGCTTAAATATAGGAAGACTCTACAGAGAGACCTGGACAGACTCAATCAATGGGCTAAGTACAAATATATAAGGAAAAATACATACTTCAACTTCAATAAGGTGAAGTGCTGGATACTGCACTTGAGTTGCAGCAACCCCATACAGTGCTACAGGTGAGGGGGAGTGACTCGAGACCTGTCCAGTAGAAAGGGACTTGGGGCTGCTGGTTGACAGCCAGCTCAATATGAGTCAGCAGGCAGCCAAGAAGGCCAGTGACATCTTGGCCCTTATCAAGAGTAACATAGCCAGCAGGACTAAAGAAGTGAACATCCCGCTGTTCTTGGCCTCACCTCGAGTGCTGTGCCCACTTCTGGGCCCTCACTTTACAAAGGACATTGAGGTGCTGGAGTGTGTCCAGGAAAGGGCAGCAAAGCTCATGAAAGGTCTAGAAACATCTTAAGAGGAGCAGCTGAGGGAGCTGGGTTTATTTAGTTCCAAGGAGGTTCAGGGAGAAGCTCATCACTTTCTCTGAAAAAGGCTGTGGTGAGGTGGGGACCAGTCTTCTCTACTGGGCTTGCAGTGAGAGGACCAGAGGAAATGGCTTTAAGCTGAGACAAGGGAGATTCAGAATGGATAACAGAAAAAATGTTTTCACTGTTAGGGTGGTCAAGGAATAGGTTGTTTAGGGAGGTGGTGGAGCCACCATCCCTGAAAATATTTGAGGCACCTGGACGTGGTGCTGGGTGATGGTTTAGTGGTTTAGGGGGTCACAGTGGTAGTGCTGGCTTGATAGTTGGCCTGGATGCTCTCAAGTTCTCTTGCAGCCTTGGTGATTCTATGATATTTGTACTCTTCTACTGTAGTGTTTTCCACAATGACACTTGGTTAAGGAAGCAGCTGGGAAACTGAGGCACAAGGGAATAATGCAGTATGTCCACAGCCACACTGGCTGAGATCAAGTGGGCAAGAACTGCAGTCTGGCCTCACAGTGCAGTCAGCCAGCCCTTCACCAAATGGCCCACATAGCTTCAGTACTTGCTTCATTCTCTGTTTGTGTCCAGTGGTTAGTTTGGAAGGTTACTCGTGCCATAACCAGCTCCTTAACTCCATCAGGTCAGTGCTCACATCTTTCCTCCATAGCCAAAATACTAAGTTCTGTTGTATGAAACAGTTCTTAAAACTTAGTACATTTGAAACTACTTGCACTTGTTTTCATTTTCATTCCTCTTGATTTCTCTGCTCTTCCTAATAATTTTGCTTTATTATTTTTCCAGTCTATATGGGTTCCTGCAATTGAATAATTATTCTGCTTTTGTCCTGTGGGTTGTCTTCAAAATCACTCTGAATTTCACCCTGACAAAAACCAGTTTTCTTTTCTTCTCTTTCATGTGCTTCTGTCCTCTACTTTACCTTGGGTTTATTTGCTTTGACTTACTTTCTTTTTACATTTCAAACTCCACAAGTGAGGACATGGCCGCGATGTGCAAAATGTATCATCATTCTATGAAGCCATGTAAGAAATAGGAATATAAAAATAAGGCTGTTTTTACAATCAAAATATGCACACATTCTTAATGGTTTCCTATAAAAGAGAAACAAACTGATTTATGGCAAGACCTTGTGCCAGCACCTAACTGGTTCATCTTTTCCTTCTCCCAGCTAAGCAGGCAGTAAACAGATTTGGGAACTGTTTTTTTCAGAGGCAGAGTGAAGGCAATGCCTTCAGGAGGCAGAGATCTGCACTGACATATGACTTGGCTGAAAACCAACACAGGAGATGCGCTGTTTTAAATTCTGTTATTTTATTTCACTTTATTGTTATCGATGCTAATCTTTGGAGAAGCAAGGGAACAGTTGCTGCCTGCTCCTCTTTGTTCACCCAGTCATTCCTCACAATCCCCTTGCAGGATATTTTTCATGCAGAGACCCCACAGCACATCTGCTTCCAATGTTTTACTGAGAAATGTTACTTTTAATACAAAGAGTATATTAATCCCACCATGGATTAATTGATTTTGAAGCTGACTATCTTTTGAGAATGACATTTATTAAGATTAACCCTTGGGAAATTTTTCCCAATATGAACTTTTAAGCACCAAAACCAAGTGGGATTGTCTTCTTACCAATAAATTTATGTTAACAGGACAAAAAGGACTTGAAATTCTGGTAAGTGAAAACTTTCTGGTGGACTGGCCACCTGTATACTTTCAGTGCCAGTGTATCTCAAATATCTGCATAAACAAATCACAATTATTTCCCTTGTAGAATAATTTATTTAATTTTTTTAATCAAACAATACTTCAGCACTTCTTACTTCAATCTAGATGATCCTTAATTTAGTTTCTAGGAGATAGTCCTTGAAATAGTGGTTGTCTGAAGTGGTAGAATTATCACATACTTTAAATGTCAGCTCTGCTGAAATTGTGCAATTAGATCATGAGTGATGTGGCTTTCTAAAAACCAAGTCTAAAATTTAACCCTAAAAGTGTCTTAGTCCAAGATCTCCACACTAATGAAAAACACTGGGGAAGGATAAATAATGCACTGCACAATGCACGTGTAGTTGAACACTACAAAATTAACTTTAAAGGGACATAGGAAGTAGCATTTGGAGTTGCAGAAAGTTTGTTCTAAATTTCACAGTATGGGCTATTCATCTGCTAAGCAAACAAAGATGTCTCCAGGCAGAGAATTCAAGTTCAAGTCCCTGGTATTTCTCAACAACAATCAGATGAAGCAAAACATTAAAGGCAGATCTGCAAATCTTCCTGTGAAATGCACAGGAATTAAAAAGCCTATTTGCCTGAAGGAATATTAAGTGGAAAAGCAACTGCAAGTCACACTACAAAACAATTGGAGCTGCAATCATGTGCTGTTTAACTGCCTGTTTGAGAGCCTTGTTCACTCACAAGCCTGTTTTCTGGTATCCTAAGTGCTAGGTCAAAAACACTGAAACCACAGAATGCAAATGTCTGGATCAGAGTAAAGTTATTCAGCAGGCAGCTCAAATAAACTTGGAAAAAACAGTGGCTTTGTACCAGTAGATACTGTAAGCCAGATATTATCTTTTCATGCTGCATTCTCTCGTTTTCCCACTGCTGCCATAAACTTTTCCTGTCCCCTCCTTCTCACTTCACCAAAAGGCCATTTTTCACATTTGATTATTGTTTTATTTAAAATCAAATTCAGGATAATTCTCTTGTCTCCTTGGATATTTACTATAACTGGAATATTCATGTGAAATACGCACCATGTCACGCCTGCAAATTTTGGTTTTGTAGAGCCTGTTTTTGTTAGTCTGTCCAAAGAAGTGTAAATCCCAGCACCTGATGGGAAAATCCATTAACTTCATTAGCCACAGCCATAGGTTTTTGTCTCGTTATCAGCTATGATATTGCTATTTGCGTACAGCTTCTGTCCATTATAGTCCAGTTTAAAGTCAGGTGGGGGTATTGGATTTTGCAGATTTCTAGGGAAGAAGAAATTATGATAACGAGAAATTATGATAATGCACAATAGTGGGAATGCACAATGGTGAAAATGCAGTGGTCATGGGAAGTCCGACAACCCATGTTGGCGAGCACATGTAAAGCCGTGAGAAAAGACAAGTGAGCCAAGAGTATTTCCATCCTTGACAGCCTTGACTAGTAGGACAAAGCTTACAGTAATTTCACGATTATAAGCCGCACCTTTTTCATGGAAGAATCCAGCCTACCCCAGTAGTGCGGCTAATCATCAGGTGTGGCTTATCTATGGACAAATCCCAGTGAAATGCCAACCTGGAAGTGAGAGCCGGCCGGGGAGGGCGCCTGGGGCTGCCTTTAAAGGCTTGGCTGGTCTATGAAAACTGTTTGCAACTTGAGCACCTGACACCAAACCCAGCTGGCAGCAATTCTGTTACTAATTTGTTACTTTGTTGCACTGGATCCTTGCTTTAAAAAAAAAAAAAAAAAAGATGCGGCTTATTTATGGACAAATCCCGTGGTCTACCCAGCTACCAGGAGGTGCGGCTTAAAATCAGGTGCGGCTTATAATTCTGAAATTACTGTAATTATAATTTCTGTAATTTTTAACATTGCTTGCAGAACATCTTGGCTTCCCCATCATGAAAAGGCAATTTGCCACCACAGGAGAGCTGCTGTGCACTACAGGAGAGCATGTGTCCATCAGATGAAGTGGCACTTCTGTTCAACACCTTTACATTTCAGCAACACATCTAAGATGATTCCACAAGCACGAGCCAAAGCTGGCAAAGTCTGGCAAGAGTCCTGCTAAGAAGTTCTCACTATGTGTGCTTTACACCTTTTTTTTTTTTTTTTTAATCTGTGTTGGGTCTTAAGCACATTAAACAGCCATTCTCCTCCAGACCCCAGCCTGTACCACATTCCTGCCAGGGTGTCCCTGAGCAGGATGCAGATGCTCCTTCCTTAGAGCCACCTGAGCTGCCCCTCCAGCCATATGAGACTACACAAGAACAGAGAAGACAGAGAGTGCCCTGCATCTGTTCTGTTTTGCCAAGATCTTTAGTAGTGTCCAAACTACCAAGTAAGGCTGAATGCTGATAATTTGAGAGTTTTGCATGTTTTAGACACAGCAGTTGGCCCCTTAATATGTGTTTGGGCTGCAGCACAATATATTAACAGAAATGCTGTGATTATCCTCTCATGATCTTTAGAATCAATAGTTGCAAATCAAACTGTTTGATCTTTTTCTCCTGGTGAAGGGATTATTACTCTGGGCGCATTAAATATTGTAGATTACCATTCATTTCTAAACCTACAGTGGATTTTTAGTGAAAATCACAGCTCTAAAATAAAAAGCAAAGTATTTTAGCCCATCCATGGTTTTAACTTCTAAAGTAATGTTTTGGCATTAGAACATAATAGGTTTTGGGACTTTTAACTACATTTGGAAAGAAATGCAAAATATAACAGCTACCACAACCATGTTAACTCAGCCACACTGTACACATAAAACTCCTGTCATCGTGGATGGGTGCAAAAAAAAAAGACCTGATCTCATTTCCATCAGGCTGGGTGGCTGATGTGGCCCATGGCAGCCAAGCAGTTGAAGCACCAAGCCCTCTGGAGCAGTCCTGGACTGATTTTTACTTTCTCATTGGGGCACACAAAGACAGAAATGTTGCACATGAGCAACTGTTTAAAAAATGCAGTTGCTAATGGTGATCTAAGGCAGGAATCTGTGGCACAGCTTGGACCTGAAATTCAGCCTGTTGAGCTGTATGCATGGACAGATTACTAAAATGTGTGCAATCAAAGATTTTTTTTTTTTAAATTTTTGTTTTTGTTTGTTAATTTCCTCAGATCTTTGCATTTTGAGTCATAGTATTTATATTGTAATCCTGAAGCCCTGATAGTTTAATAACAACATAAATTAATCACTGAGGTTTTCTATCAGTCTATCTAATCTGAAACAAATAAAAACCTATCTGAACAAATAATCTCTCAAGCATTAAACTAAACACAATAGAAATAGAAGGAAATACCTTGGAACTACTGCACAAGCTCTGTTTTCACTGAAGCTAGTGATGATTACAATGAGTAGATTTTCCTTTAAAAGCACTAAAAATGCACGAAGGTTTGCTCAGACTAATTTCAAAAGGTCTAAAATTACAAAGACTACAGTAACAAGGAGCATTAGAAGCTGCTCTTCAAAAAAATCCCCAAAAAACTAAATGAGGCCTTCTTGTTGACCTGGAGTTTCACAGATTTTTCCCCTTGCTGTCATTGTGCAATGTTTTATTTGGGGAAAAAAAAGAGTGAGGGCAGGAGGGAGAGAGAAGTAGGTGGGAGGAAACTTTAATGAAAAGATTGACAGTACTTCTTGGAACTGGCACTTGTGCATCTTCATTGAAGTGAGTTTGTCCTATGAATGATAACTTTGTAAAGGTTTGTTATTCACCAAATGACAATACTCAGAAAATTAACATCACTGCCATATTGTTTTATGTTGGAAGAGCTCTCCATGAGCTGAATTCTCTTTCTGAGCTTGATTTCATCTTCTAGTCTATAGAGTCAGAGAGTCATTTAGGTCGGAAAATACAACTAAGATCAAGTCTAACTTTTAAACCAGCATTTCCAAGTCCACCACTAAACCATGTCCCTAAGCTCCACATCTATGCTTCTCATGAAGACATTAATGGTGATTTGAGCCCTTCCCTGGCCAGCCTGTTCCAATGCTTGACAACCCTTTCTGTGAAGAAGTTCTTTCTAATATCCATCTTAACTCTCCCCTGGTGTAACTTCAGGCCATTTCCCCTCATCCTATCACTTGTTACTTAGGAGAAAAGACCAATCCCCACCTCATCACAACCTCTTCCCAGGTAGTGGTAGAGAGTGATGATGTCTCCCTTGAGCCTTCTTTTCTCCAAGTTAAACAACCTCAGCTCCCTCAATTGCTCTTCACCCTATGTATTACTGTGTGAAAGCATGTAAGAATGTCTGACTTGATATATAACTTCTGCAGCTAGTCAGATATTAGCTGGAATCTGCCTGTCTTGGGGCTGCCAGTATCTTGAATATATTTTTGCTGCTGCCAGTAGCTTGAATTCAGCCCAGGGCTTAGAAACTGATAGAAATGCCATTGAATACCCACTCTCTCAGAACATGGAGAAGGCAACATGCTTTAGGTTCAAACCAAGCACAACTCCAGTGCAGCTTTCCTGTATCCAGAGGGAAGGTGCACATTCGAGGATGCTCACATGAAATATTGGTTCAGGACTACTGCTGCTAAAATCACTGAAAGTGATTACTATCCTCTGAGAGTAATCACATCTTTCTAGGAAATGAACAGGCAGATACTAAAGTGATAAGACAGGACACTGAAATGCCTTCTCAGCCCGATGGGCAAAGCTGATGAGCTTGCACGATGCTTGCATGATGAAACTGGGATTAAAAGGACAAGGTGGTATGAAGTAGTTTTAAAAAAGAGTTGCCCCAGTTCAAACAGTAGGTAAAAATTGTTCCTTCACAAGGTTCCAAGTGCATCTTCTTCTCATCACTTTAAATCTGTTTGTAAGATAGTGACTGGGTGATAATGAATGCTATCCACTTACTGAGCTTGCTGAATATATTGATTAATTGCGCACAACACTTTGAAGATAAAGCACTGTGTTGTTAATAAACAAAGTCGAATTATCCTCTCCTGGTTTTTTTAGCACTTCTTTTACTTTGCCCAAGGTGTAAATACCTTACTGCAGCTGCAGGCAGGCAGGCTGGCCAGCTGCATGGGCCACTTGCTGATTTCAGCTGAAGGCTTTCACATCAATTGTTCTGTGGCTGCGCCCCTCCATTGCCAGCACACCTTGCTATCTCCTGTTGCTGTATCCTTGCTTGCTTGTTCGGGGGCAGGATAAGGGAATTTACATGATTTCTGGTGAAAGGGGCCCTTCATTTGCAGCAGACTGCCATTTCCCTCTGCCTGATACAAAAAAGAAAGCAGCCAACAGGAGCACAACTGCTTTCATTGGCTGCTAAGAGTCTTTGAGTTGAACAAAACTACAAAATGAGAAGGAACACTAATTTCCTTTTCACTCTCCTCACCCTGCCTCAGAGTAATGCTAGGGGGGCAATTTTCTTTGAGGAAAGAAAGAACTTTTCCCAGGAGTGTGACAGAGGAGAATGCTGAAATCAGCTGTTAACTCAGATTGATGTGTTTTTCACACCTAAAAAGACCTTTTGTTTAGTTTTCTCTCATGGACTCCTTCAGCACATGTTTTGAAAAGACAATGGATATTGCCTTCACATGAAATTGCAGGCATGCACCACTTTAAAGATGTTCAGAATCAGGCAAAGTACCACAGGAAAAAAAGAAGCAATGTGATTGCTTAGCTGCTAACAGGACCTGTCAGTGAGAATTAAACCTTCTGTAAGGCACCCATGTCAACCTCACCTGGGTTGAGTGCTGCTCCATTAGGTGACAGAAACACCAAGATTGTGGGAACTGACCCTGCCAAGGATTATACATTAATTTGGGGAGCTCACAAGGGGCTGCAAATGTGAGAGCAAGACCTGAGAGCAAAACTCCTCTGCCAGCCACCCCATGCACCAAGGCTGCAGAAGTTCTCAGTGGGTCACGTATCTCAAACATTCAGAGAGAAATAAGATTTTGGTCATTGCTGCTGCTGTGAATATTCAAAGCAACTGAAATTGAAGCAAAATTTCTTCACTTCGTGTGATGCACACAACAGTATTTTGACACAAAATTATTAAAATCATCTCTGCAGCTAATCAATTCTATGGCTATTTTTTGGTGCCTAAAATCATGACAGCAACTGTATAAACCATTTCCCATACCTGGAGCATACCTAAACCTCTCTTCTGTTTCAATTTCTTCATACTTATTAACCTTACTGCCATAATACTTCTCCTTTATGACACCAGTTTGGGTACTTCTACCTCTATATATTTTTTAAAGAAAATTTTCAGGATATCAATATTTTAAAAACCTCAACCTCATGGTTCCAAATTTGCTGTGGAGGAGGAGATAAAAATCCAAGCCACCAGTAATAAACCTTATTTTCTTTGGAAAACATGGCAAAAATAAGAATGTTACAAAAGCTGCTAAAGGATCAAGGAGCAGACATAGTAAATGAAGTTATTTTTTTCTATCCTTTGCCAAACTAGATTTAAATGTGTTCTACAGCAATATTTATCAAAAGCCTGTAATACAGCACTGTGGTCCATGGCAGAAGCCATTTTGATTAAGATGCTATTAACACACAGAAGTCATCTGTCTGTTGCAATTCCATCAAACTATTCCATTCTGAGGTCAAAAATGTTTTTCCCCTATCCATCTGCTACAGTTTCGGAGATTCATTGAATAAAGAAGACAAAATTTCTAAATACTCTGCAAATCTATTTTAAGAACTATATTTATCACAAATCTAATGTGTTGGGTGACTAATAACACACATGTGTGCACTGCAGTTGCCAAAAAACATCAACATTTCCAAATAGTCACCACATTTACAATTAAAATAATGTATTTGCCAAATGTTTGGTTGTTTTTCTTTGTTTTATTCAAATGATGATTTCTCTTCTGTTCCAAGTGCAGAACAAAATTTCCTGAGTATCAGAAGCAAAACATTAGAGAGAGATCCTAATGTCTGATAGAGCTTCATTCAGCTCTCAGCTACACAATATTGCTTAGATTGTATCAGACTTGTCATTGTTGTAGGAGGTCTAACAGCATCCTAACAAGGAAAACTGAAATGGGGCTTTAAATTTTGCCTCTTAAAAGTCTCTTGCTTGTCAGTTGCAATTGTCCAGCCATTTCTCATGCTGCTTGATTTCTGGCTTGTGCTGCCCCTCCTGCTGGCTCTGTCCTTCTGTAAGAGATGGAGGCAGGAGAGGTGGGTGGCAGCAGGAGCTCACACTCACAGCACTCTCAGGCCCCATGCTAACTGCTGTGCAGCAAGCTTAATATGTGAATGTTCCTACTGCCTTATTGACTTCTGCTCTGAGGCTGGGCCAGGGAATGGAATCTTACAGAAAAATAGAAAAACAGATGATCAAAGAAGGAAACTGCGTTGCCTCTTTTTAACATTCTTGTTCTTAAGCCTCCCACCTACTTCAAGTACAGACAGCTGCAGCTTCAGTGGGATGTACAAAACTGCAAGTCAAGTATTGTTAAAACCACAGATTTCAGAAGAGAAAACACAAATTAAGAGCCTAGTGATTGCTTCCTTTGACTTTTTTCCCCTTTAACAGCAAAAAGGGATGTTGAGGCTTACCCAGTGGTGGATCTAGTGGTCTGCTGCTTGCATGTTCCATTCTCTCATCCCATTCCAATCTCATTCCAATATGCCACTGTTAGCACCATCTTGGCAAGGTGGTAAACCAGTTCAGTGACCAATATCATCAGGCATTCTGGAAGCAGAAAATATAGATCTCTTTTTCTTGTTGTTTTCTGATTGTTTGCTCCCAAAAGAGGCTTATTTTATGGGGTCAGATATGTACCAAACTGGACCAAGAGGCTGGGGAATTATATGGCCAGAATCAGGGAAGGGGATGGGAACCATCCATCACTGAAGAGAACCTTGAACCAGCTTAGTTATAATGTGAAACCCCTCTTGAAGAAATTAATTATCAAGGACATGTTACAAGGGGAAGGACAGTAAAACAGAGGGACTGGCTGTTCATTAATCATCATTTGCTACTTTCAGCATTAATTTCCTTACCTCCATGTATCACACACACTGAGAGAACTGCTTGGGAGAGGTGCCAAAGGCAGCAGAAATGTAGTTAGAGTGAATATTTGGGAGACAGGAGTTCCCAGCTTCAAGCTTCAGCTGCTTTAGTATGCCTCTGGATGAAAAATCTCCAGACTCAATCTCCCCTCGCTCAGGCTCCAAGCTGTTAGGTGAGAGATGGCTACCCCAGGAGTCACATCGTTGGGTTAGGCTTGCACTGATGGTATTTTAGTTTGGGCAATGAGAAGCTATGCAGGACTTGGCTAAATTCCAGCATGCAAAGGGAGTATACCTTTTTGTCTAGTTAGATCTCTGTGTTTGGCTCTTTTCTCTAATGGAAGTTATGTATTTATTCTACAG
>VRYO01001878.1:33086146-33102050 GCA_009812075.1 Sialia sialis
TCCGGAGCCAGTACAGATCTTGGAGATGAGGGGAAGAAGAGAAGGGGAAGGAAAAAATAAACAGTAGCAGCCAGGGGCAGCAGCCAAGCAGGAGCAGCAGCAGGGGCAGCAGCCAAGCAGCAGGCAGAAGCCAAGCAGCAGCAACAGGAGGGGGAGGAGCTGCAACAGCTCCGTGCAGACAGCGAGGGATGGGGGTGGGGGGGGCAGGGAGAAGGGGTAGACACAACTAGACACAACACCAACCCGGGACATTCCACCCCTTATCCCACATCGTGAACGTTAACACACGTTAATAAATTAAAATGTGAAAGAAACAGGCATTTTAAAGATGATGTAAAGAGGACATTGAGATTTTGCAGTATCCTGATGAACTAGAGCTGTTTACTGCAGACAAAAGAACAGCAACTGCACTTTGGCTAGTTCTTTGTTGCTTCTCTCTGAGGACAAACACCACTTTATTCTGGCGTGAGTCCAAGTGAACCAACCTTTTTCATCAAGAACATTTTTAGATACTCTGACAGAGTGGTAAAGGCACTCCAAATGTGATTAATGGCAATGGGAGATCACACCAAAGGTTAATGCTTTTTCAGCTGTTTGCCACTGTTCTTAAACCAGAGATTTGGATATAGAGTGGCCACCTATTTCACCTACTCACTCAGGGCAGTTTTCATATGGCAGATGAAGATTGCACTGGAGCTCTGGTAGGCAAATGTAACAGACATGTGCAGGGTAGTTGAAAGTTTATTATCCGTCTTCATGCTGTTATCTAACCAAAACCCACCGAGTTAGATATCCCAGGCCTCAGTACAAACCTCATGATTTATGTATGCCAAAAGCTGCTTTCAAATACATTCATCCTTTTACCATCTCCCATGGGCATCAAAACATCCACTGTGTCTAGCAGGATGCCATGTATTTATTTTCCACGTTGCTCACGAGGAAAAGCTGCTTTAGCAAACCCACATGGGGTGGCAAGCAGTGTTAAAGACCAGAAGTTTCCCGTTCATTACCCCATTCCATCTCCTCCCTTTGGCAGAAGCAGGTAAGACGTGATTTTTCTATCCATTTCATTGACATGAAAATAACCACTCTTAGAATCAGGGCATCAGGGCTAATGAGCTAGAAATGTACAAGAACAAAAAAATTCCCCAACACCTTCAAGTGTGGACACTGAGATGCAGCTATTTGACATGCTGAGCTACAACAATGGCACATGATTTATTGATTAGTTGCCATTACATGAGGGAAGCTCGACGAGTCATTTAAAATACACATATTATCTTGGAAATCTTCCTTTGAATAAAATGGTAAAATACAGCTTCTACGGTTGTAGTCAATACCTTAATTTTCCTTCTTAACTGAAGTGTCATTTGATGAATTCTGAAAGGTCTAAATATTTTACAATGACAAATGCTTCTTTAATGCTGTTGTACTATCCTAAGCTCCAACTATTTAAGCTGCATTCTACTGTAGTTCAGACACATTTCAATAGTATAAACATAAAATTTCTGCAATATATATTTGGAAAATACTAATCATGCAGTATTTGAGGTTACTGATGCAAAAAGATGCATTATTTCCAGCACAGAAGAGGTAAATCTGATTTTCCAGTTTTGAACAGAACTCTGTAATCATGAACTCTTATTTGTAATTGTCTTCCCATAGCCTATATCTCCATAATAAAATGAATTAAAATATTAATAGATAATGATACTATTTTTATAGAAATAAAGATATTATGTTTTCTGCAATGTAAATATATTTATAGCAGCAAACATGCAGCTAGCTGATCCCAATTCTTCAACCCAATCGAGGAATTACTAATACCACCAAGTGTAAGTATGTTGGCTGTGGTTAAAATGAGTGGCAGAGCGATGGTTTCAGTGTTTTTCTGATTAATATATATACAGGTGTGTGTGTATATGTGTTTGTGAAGGGCTTATTTAAACAACAAAACAAGAAAGGAAGAAAAGGCAGGGCCAAACATTTGTTGTCAATATTTTATATTAATTTTCATTTTACCTCTGTCTTGAAACACCACTAAACTTCCTGATGAGAATTCTTATAAATTTTCATTCTTATAATTTTTTTTTTAAATTAAATTCCTCAAAAAATTCAAGATGGCTTTAAAAAATGCAAACATTGCTTATATAAACCTCTTCATTAACTAAGGATCTCTTAACCAGGCTCACACACAACCAGGTGCAACCAGGGCAAGGTCAGAACATCAAGTCTTGACTCAAGAGTTGCTACTTGTAATAGTTATGCATATGCATATAGGTATTGCACACATCCATACAAGGCTTTCTGTGGATTCCACATGGAAATTGTATCCAGAGCCTGCTGCTTTTTTATCTCATACCTTTGTGCAGAAATTTCTATCTGTAAAAAGTTTATGCAAAACTAAACAAAAGAAAGATTTTGACTGGGTAGTATTTTGCACAAGGGTAAACAAATGCATCAAGTGAGGGTTGGTTAGGAAATACCAAAGCCCACTTTCTCTGTGTGGATCAAATATCTTCTAGCATCAAAGGAAAAAAAATAAGGGAATTGTACAGTTAACCTTAGGTTATTTCACCCCTAAACATTTTTTTTTTTCTGGATTATTGGGAAATGGACACTGAGAAATCCATCAAGAAAAGAACAACCCCAGACGTATACAAATTGGTCTGCCATGTGAGCTTGGTGCAAAGGGCATGAAAATCAGGATGTGCACAGTGACATTTCACAAATCTAATAATAACACCTTAGATTTATCTGGCACTTTTAATACAGAAAAAGTAGATCCCAGAGTGATTTATGGACTGTAAAAATATAAATATGTATATTTGGGTCATTTCAGTCGCTAGCAGATGATGATGCAGTGCCCTATCCAAACCAGAGACATCAAATGGAGAGTGAAAAATCCTTACAGATGCTTTGTTTATATCTTTGCCATGAGACTAAACCCATTCAGGTAGTATCCTACTTCTTGTGCTTTTTGCTTTCCCATTATTGATAAAAAATTCTTATAGAGTGTGGTGGTAGCAGTAGTACTAGGGCAGGCTGGATCTCAATGGTTGCCCAGTGCTGATGAATTGCTGCTTAATGAAGAATAATATTTTTCCCCTTTTTGCCCCGCCCCACCCTTCAGAAGAGAGTTGAGATATCCCCAAGCACGTAAGGATGTAAGGAGGCTGGTCAGACCTGTGGGCAAACAGACAATCAAAGCCGTCTGCACACAGAAAGTGTAATTTTCAAAACTTTATAAAGGATCTGATGTTCTTATTTAGTTGTTTGGGCTGCTCCCAGGTTACCTCCATTACCACAGGGCACCAACCTTCCTTCCTAAAGACTGATAATCAATCATCAGACTGTTCATCTGCCCATCAGCCTCTCATAAAAATGTCAGAGCACATTGGCTGGTTGCAAACGAATGAATAAAAGAAGCAGAAACCTCAAAGATAATTAAGTTCCTAGGGATTTGTGAGCACCAGCGACGAGAGACTACGACGAGATTTCCAGCAGGGAGAGATGAAGAGGGAGCCGTGCCGCACTGTGCCGGCAGCGCGCGGCGCTCCGGACCCGCAGCACGCCCGGAGAGGGGACAGCACATCGCACATGAAGCTTATCGCTGTCAGTGAGTCAGACACGGAACCACAGGAAACCTGCCTTCATTAGTTGTGCTGAATGTGGAACGAGGTGTTTTTAATAAGAACAGCTGAAAATTCCGCTCTTTTCTGCAGGCCTTGAAGGTCTCAGCGGTAGGAGTGATACTGTGTATGGCTGTGTCTTGGACATCATTCAGAATTGATGGCACAGGTGTCGCCTTCAGTGTAAAATTAAAAAACACGCAGAGAAAAAATAACAGGCAGAGAAAAAAAAATCAGGGGGATACACGTAACAACAAATGGGTGATAACACGGTAAGGAGAGAAGGATGGAATGCAGATGGGGGGAAATAAAGAGGAAATTGAAATCTGGACTAAAGCTCTATTCACACACAGCCCTGTCATCTGTGTCCTGATGCTGGAGAGGGAGGGAACAAAGCTTTCTGCCCTGAGCCACATCCCGGGCCTGTGCATGACTACCGTGCACATTCCCAGGAGTCTGGGAAGCTGTCAATCATTTGGTCCTTTACTTGTTGCTCTTTTCTAAGCATCTCTGGATTTAGGATTTGATTTGACCTCTTTTCTTCTTTTTCTTTTTTTGGTGGATGATGATAAGGGAGGGAAATAAATAATCCTTCAGCTGCAAGTAGCAGGTTTTGATGTGCAGCTCTTTATCTGGGTTCACTGGACAGTATCTCCCTGTATCCCCTCTCCATGGGTCAGAAGAATGGTGTGCTGCTCCAAGACAAGGAAGTGCAGAAGACCATCTTGTGAACACTTCCACCTTTGCAAGCGGTCCAAGTGCTGAATTTAGCATGGAATTCAGTAACCAGAGTGCTGTGGTGCACACTGGTGTCCCAGCTGGCAGAAGCACAGGCCAATATGCCACACTACTGCTTTAGCACATCCACATGTGCCTGGCAGAACAGCAACTCATGGAGGCTCAGCAGAGAAGAGGGCTGTCCTGGGGTGGGATGCTCAAGCTCCAGATCAGCTTCATAATCCCTGTCACACTTGGCAAGGTCAAGTGCACAGCAAAGGATTGTCACGGACTGGATAAGGATTCAGCACAGTTCCACTTCACCAGCTCTTCTTTCAAACTAAATAAATTGTCACCATTGCTCTGACTCTGTATATGTCCACAGGCAGGCTTGTTAAAAACGTTGTCATGAGGCCAGAGCAACAGGAGCTGGAAGAAACTGTTCCAGGCAAAGGGAATTGTGTTGAGAGCTGGGAGGGGGCCAAGGCTTAGATTTAACCTGAGTAAACTACCTTGAGACAGCAAAAGTGTGGCAAGTACAGTCCTGCTCCGTAGCCATCATATGGAGCAGATGTGGGCTTTTCCCCAGATTTGGGAGAGCAGAACATTAGGTTTGGAGAAGGCAGGGTAGGGGGATGAGTGACAGAGACCCCAGCAAAAGGCCCTGGGGCAGAGTGTGATGGAAGGCAGAGATTCACAGCCCAGGGCACAAAGACAGCTGCCAGGCTGGTAATTCCAGGGCATTCTGCCAAAACTTAGGGTACAACCTGGCCAGAAGCCCAGATGTTGAGAAAGCAGCCTGGAAAGTCAGGTGTTGCCAAGCCCATTAGCAGCCTGGGAGTTTCTCCTTACTGGATTCCTCACAGGGATTGCAGGACATGACTCACTCAGTTTTCCCAGGGAAGTCCCATCTCTCTCTTCAGATTCCCCTTCTCTCTTCCAGTAAGTGAAGAGGTACAGAACGGAAATCCAGACCTTCTGAAATACTAGAGCTCTTATGCCAGAGCTATTCTTTCCCATCTTGCAGTGGCTCAGTGAGTCAGGTGAAGAGCAGGAAGGAAGCCAACAAACAAGGACAAGGGCCTTCTAGTGGAGGTTAGCACAACTGGGCCAGAATCTGCAGAATCTGCCTTCCCTGTGCAATCCCAAAGGGAAAACCCCACAGAACTCCATATTATGTCTGAGGGAAAACCCCACAAAGCTCTGTATTATATCTGAATGGTCCTAATGCACTGTGAAGTCTTTGCACAGCCAGGGACTGAAAGCGACTCTTAACATCTCTTCCAAAAGTATAACTTTACTCTTGCCCAGGTTCTTGGAGCTGATTATTATTTATTTAGTATTTGTTGCTGTTTTGAGATGCAAAGGTAACTTTTTAGTAACTTCCAGTTTGGGAAGCATGGCATTTGGACCAGCTGTCTCCTGTTGTTTTAGCAGGGAGCACAATGCACATAGTATTTAATGAAGCTGCACTCAAAGTGCCAAGAGCAGTTAATTAATGACTCCTTGAAACATTGCTGGGCCACATTCTGCTTATGGAAAGTTACAAAGTCTAAACAACCTGACTAAATCTCACCTGAGCCATTCTTCTAAGACATCCCTCCTTTTAACAGATTATCCCTATAACTGAGAAAAATTTAACATCAGAATATGGAGATGATGATGCTATAAGCAAAGCAATGCTGTGTTCACAACACATGGAAAGTGGGCTCTGCAATAACTCTGTTGATCTCTTTCTGGGGGAAGGCATGAAAAATTGGCACACCGGCTATTTAGCAGAGGGCTTGAGCAGAGAAAGAACCTGAAGAAATTGTGATTGCAGAGAATTTACCTAGCAGGGAAAAACTCTAGAGTACTTCAAGTTCTGTAAAAGCCATTCCAGTGACAAATTCTGGGCTCCTCAAAGACAAGGGGGCACAAGAGGGGGAGCAGCCTCTGGGTGCTCAGAGGATAAGGGGCGGGAATTACACCGTTCCTTCGTGTTCAGGAGCGTCCCCAGAACCCCACCGGGATACAACATGAACCCCAAGGCTCTCAGGTGCAGCCCAGCAGGTAGACCCTTTCCCAGCGGAGTGCCGCGGAGGCCAAGCGCCGAGCAGAGGCTGCCCAGCAGCAGCTCCGGGGTCCCGCCGCTCGCCGCTGTTCATCGCAGGGCCCCGGGGCTCGGTTCCCCCAGCGCTGGAGCTGCGGAACCGGCCTGGTCCCGGTGCCGGTGCCCCAGCGGGGCTCGCAGCGCCCCCGGTTCTGCGGGAGCACTCGGCCGCGCCGAGCCGAGCCTGCTCTGCCTGGCTGGCGGGCAAAACAAAGCGGAGACAGGGAAAGGAAAACGGGGAGAAAGTACGGCTCCTGCGCCTCCCAGCCCTCTGCCTGGATCTCCCTGCATGAGACAGCGCTGCAAGCGGAGCCTGACCGGGGGCAGGGGGTGGAGAGAGGAGGAGGAGGACGGATAGAGGGAGGGAGGGAGAAAGGGAGGGAGGGAAGGAGGGACGAACGGGAGCCTCTCTCCTTCCCTGGGCTGTTTTTTCAGTTTCCTGTCTCGCATTGTGCTCACAGCGGATATGTGCTGCGCCTACAGGTGTGTCCCCTCCTCGCAGCTTTTCCCCGGCTCCCAAGCGTAGGCTCTGGCTGTCGGGGGGCGGCGGCGGCGGATCGTGACCGCCATGTGATGATTATTTCTCTCGGGGCGGTTTCTCTCTCCTCTCGCTCTCTGCTTCCCCCTCTCTCCCTCCCTCCCTCCCTCCCCGCCGCTCTCGTCCTTCCTCTCGGAGGTGGCCGCAGCCGCTGCCGCCTTCGCGCTGACTCCGGCGGCGGCGGGGCCCGCCGGGAGCATGGGCGGCCGCCGGGGGCTGCCGTAGCGCCTCTGTGCAGCCCACCGCCAGCCAGCCGGGGCCGCCGGGGCCGCCACTCCCGCTCGGGCAAGCCGGACGCTCCGTGCCCGCGGGCTGCCTCCGCCGGCGCCTGCACCTGTTGAAGGTAACGCAGCCCCAGCCGCGCCGCGGGATGGGGCGCGGAGGGGAGGGGGAAGGCGGATTCCGCGGCCACTTCCCCCTGTTTCCCCGCAGCTCGGGAGCTGCTGAGTTGTGTGTGGAGCAGCTTCTCTCCTCCTCGGCGGCGAGGGCCAGGGCGGAGGGGCTTTCTAGCGCGCTGCCCGTGACCAGATGGTTTTGGTTAAGGGGCTCCCGGGCGGCGGCTCTGGACTCGGAGCGCCTTTCTCAGCCGCCCTGCGGGGCGGGGAGGTGGGGGAGGCGCGGGCAGGCGGCTCCGAGCGGCAGCCGGGGAGCGCCGGTGTCCGGCGAGCTCCCTCCGCCCCGCTCGGTGGAGGCTGGCCGCTCTCGCCGGAGTTTCGCAAGCCCGGAGCGGCCGGGGTCAGCAGCCCCGGTGCCGCGGCTGGCACTGGCCCGGCGCCCAGCTCCGCCTGCGCACCGCCGACTCGGGAACTCGTTCGGGATTTTCTTGCGAACGCATTTGTCTCTTCGCAGAGGCAGCTTTAAACTTTCTTTCCAAACTGTTAATTAGATACACCGTACTTTGCTCGTGTTCCGTGCAGGCGAATGGGAGTGCGAGTCTGGAGAGGCTTGTGACTCAAGGCATAGTTATTCGGGAGGTGCAGAACATCTTTGCG
Organism: Sialia sialis; assembly: GCA_009812075.1. Classification (NCBI taxonomy): domain Eukaryota; kingdom Metazoa; phylum Chordata; class Aves; order Passeriformes; family Turdidae; genus Sialia; species Sialia sialis. The sequence continues at coordinate 33,094,118 of VRYO01001878.1, forward strand.
TGCTGTACCTGTAATTTGCGATTTTGCCTTTTCCGAGACTTCGTCGGTCTTGGTGACAGCGGGAGGCTGAAGGGCTCTTTAACCCTTTGGGTTCTTTGGGGGTTAATCAGACTCTGGGCTGAATATCCAAAGGAGGAAGTGTAAGTGCCTTTCTGAAATCTGATGGAAAATAGCATTGCTTTTGTCCAAGAGTTACAACACTATGGTCCTGTCCCTGTCGCTGAGCTCATCAAGTGATAAACTGCTCGTGAGTGAACTTATGCTTTTGTAACGAAGGCTGTTACCTTGAATGTGATGATGAGCTTATTGAACACCAGAGGGAACTCTGAATAGGTAATTCATTCGAGGGAGGTATATGCTTATTTTACTGTTTATGTTCTCATTACAATGGAATCTAGGAGGAAGCAAAGGTTGGTAAGTAATAGGCTGCTGGTATGCACCTAGGATTGACTTCAGTTTTCTTTACAGTTCTTTTCAGAAGACATCAACTCTAAATTTGGAATTTGGGCTGAAAGATTTCTTTTTTCTTCTTCTTCTTTTTTTTTTTTTTTTTCCCTGAAGCTTAAGGTGTGCAACTGGTCTTGCAGGAGCAGGGCTGTGTGCTATACTGTAGGCAAATCAGTTGGGAGACCTGTTGACTGTTTGCTGGGGAGTGAGATGATACACGCATGTTGGGCTGATGCTTAATGCCCTGCCTGCCTCTCAGGTTGTGAGACAGATCCTGCACACTCGGGCACGGGGGCTGCTGCCTATAACTGGTACACCAGAATAGAACATGCTTCCAGCCAAAACAAAAGGGAGGAAGGAAGTTTACTTCTAAGCCTAGCATGGCTTGTCCTTCTTATCTAGAATACTTGTGGATCTAAAGCCTGGTGTGATTGCCTGTGAAGTAGAAAATAGTCTTTCTTAAAAATATATGACTTAAACACAGAAACTAAATGGTGTCAGTGTTTGGGAAAGGAGTTTGAATGGTGTCTTCTGGTACCAAAAGCTGTTTAAATCAACTGAGATTATTGTAAGAAGCTAGGGTCAAGGCACCAAAATGTGATACTGTATTTTGTAGCAACACGAACCTCCAAAATGTGCAACTGAAGCTTTGGATGCTCGTGATAGACTGTTACAGCAGTGTTGGTAGCCAAGCTTCTTTGATACTCCTGGATTGTCAAACGACTTGGGAAGGGTAGTACAATAAATACACATGCGACTCTGACACGCTGCAGAAAGTGACGCATGCAGCTGTTCATCCTGTCCTTTTGCCAGAGGTTACTCTTCCATTCAGGGTTATTTTCAACTGAACTTTGAATCTGACAGAGTTTACAGACAGGCCTATGATTGTAAACTGTATTTTATGGCCGTTCACATAGGTGTGTGATGTTGTGAAGTCTGATGGCATGAATCACCTGCATGTCACTCTGTTGTGACAGAGGGACAAAGCAAACAGTTTGGGTCAGTTGAATGGAGCCACAGTTGTGAACCATAGTCCATAAGCATCTAAATTCATCTGAAATGGCAGATGTGAGTCCAGTGAACTACCTGGTACCAGAACTTGGTGGGCAGAGGTAGCAGGGAGGCAGCTCTGCACAAGGAGAGGCTTCTTGGTAGGTTGGCCAGCAGCACACAAGGTTCTGGGTTTCAGAAGGATGTCATAGCTGCAGCCCTCTCTTCCTCTCCTTGATCCATTCTAGGAATCAGAAAGTGATCCAAATATTTTTGTTCTTTTATCTGAGTCTTGCTTTGTTCATCTGAACCTGAAGACTTGTTATGTAAAATATCCTCACTGAGGGCACAGCACTACTGTGCCTGGATTTTCTGTAGATGATGCTGGAAATTAGATAAAGGCTTTGTATAGCTCTGCAAAACTGGGAGTTGTTTGCATTGCATGCAGAAGATCACTAAGGACAAATTGCATTTTGAAGGGAGACCTCTTCATGAATGCCTATTAAGAATAAAAATGTCCCACTTAATTGTTGCAAATGGGTTTGAATTCTGGCTCATTTTTGAGAAAAAAGATTTGAACTTTATTTTTATGAAGATGTAATACTAAGCGTTTGTATTTTTTGTAATGGCTATAATTTGGAAACTTTCATATACTTTTAAATTATTTATTGTATGAAGCACTGAATGAAGATATTCGTTACGCTCGTGTCACATTTGGAATATTGAATTACAATTGTAAAATTAAGGTAACAAGCTTAAATTGGGATTTGCAACTTTAAGCTCTTGCCAGCAAGCAGTTAATGGCAGCATTAACTGCTAGAAAAGTAATTGCTACCGTTCTTTTACTGTCATTTTGTTCTCACTCTCCTCCAGTCAGCCTGTTCCACAGAGATATCATGAATATTCACTGAAATAGCTTAGCATTGTCACTTATGCAATTTCTCATCAGATCCAATGTGTTGATGAGCTAATGTGCACTTGATTAAATGCACTTGATTTATGCAAACAAAAACTCTAGGTCCTTCTTGAAGTAAAGTTAGCACCTGCACAGCTATTAGTGAGATGAGAGTCTAAATAATTATGATGAAATTAAGTAAACAAACAACCTCAATGTGGTATTCCTCCTACTTCTTCAGTTTTACTGTTTTGTTCAACTCAGTAGTGGATATTTATTTTGGCTTTTCTTGCAGGTTTTCTTATGCACCATAGAAATTTGTAAAGCTCAGCTTATAGTGGAGGGTCTATTTAAATGGCTAATTCTAGGGGGAAAAAAACCCCAAACAAACAAGAAAAAGAGTATTATTAGTTGTAATAAGGCTGGGGTAACTGGGATTAGTGGAGTATTACTTAAAGAGTTTTGTTTGTGTCTAACTTGGATTTGACATTGTTCAGTTAATCCTTGTTGAAAATAAAATAAAATCACATAGCCTGAGCAAGCAATTGAAGGCATGTCTGTTGTAATAAAAAACAGTATTTGGGATAGTAAGTGGTTTAGCCTCTTACTTTTTAATTGATGAAACACATGTAGAAATAAGGAGTTGAAAATAGACATTTTATTTAACCATCAGTGGCTTAATGGTACAGAAAGCTCTCTAACTGTCTATAAAACTGCTCAAATCTGGCTACAAAAAGAGGCCATGGAGTCCTTGCCCCTAGAGGCAGCAGAGGATGGATGGAGGAGGGAGAGGACACATGCTTGCCCGAGCCCTGGAGCAAGCAGACAGACTGGAAAGCTGTTCAGGGGATCTTGTGGACCTGGGGCTTGCTTTCTTTAGGCAGATAGTAATTTAGTTGTCTGTTAAAATCAAGTATTTCTGTTTCTGTCTCTGCAGTCGAATCTCTGGAAATATATAACTTTTGGATCTCTCTGAGTTTCCATCTCCGATGGTTCAGGGAAGACTTACTTTTCATGTAATGTCTAAAAGTGTCTGTGCTTAATAAACGTTACTAACAATTACTAAAAAAACTTGGCGTCAACGTGGTAGCTCAGCCCCTGCTCAACTGCTCAGCCTGACACCACCATAACACAGGACAGAGTTTTCCCCCAGGAATGTGTGAGCAGAGCTGTGGTCACAGCCACGTGCTTGTTGGGACGCTTGGTTTCTCTTTGGAATTCAGCTTCTGGGAGCTGGCGCCAGCACGGATTGATGATTAGCACCATGCCGAGCTCCCCAGACTCGTCAGCCTCACTACTCATCAGGGAACAGAGTCCACCTGGCACCTTCTGAAACACTTCAACCTTGCTCCATCTTTGTAGTTGGTTTCCAAGTTTCTGCCTTTGTAGCTTCACTTTGTGACATGCTCGTGGTCAAAAAGATTTGCAATCCTGAAAACAAGTGAATTTAGTAGTTTTGATTTATTCAATTAAAGTGTGTCTTCAAGAAGTTAGTTATCCCATTTAAACCTTATTCCTAGTGTTTCACTTGTTTTCTTGTTAATGGGGATCACTGGTTTAAGGCCACAAGTAAAAAGTAGAAGCAATCAGTCTTCCTGACTTACCTCTGGGCCCAGCAAGATCATGGCACAGATCTTCCTGGGGGCTATGTGAAAGCATATGGAAAAGAAGGAGCTGGTTTGTGACAGGAAAAATGGCTTCAACATGAGCAAATTGCACCTGACAAATCTGATAGCCTTCTGTGACGAGGGTTGCAGTGTGGTGGATAAAGGAAGAGAAACCAATGTTATCTACCTGGACGTGTACGAAGAGTTTGACACTGTCCCACATGGTATAGTTGTGTAAACTGGAGAGAATGGATTTGATAGATGGACTGCTTAGTGGATAAGGAATTGGCTGGAGGGTCGTACTCAAAGAGTTGCATGGCGTGGTGTCCAAGTGGAGACCAAAGGTGTTCCTCAGGGACTGGTATTGGAACCAGCACTTTTTGACATCTCTGTAGGTGACTTGTACAGTGGGATTGAGGGCACCCTCAGCAAGTTTGCCAGTGACACCAAGCTGTGGGGTGCAGTTGACATGCTAGAGGGAGGCAATGCCACCCTGAAGAGCGTGGACAGGCTTGAGAGATGGACCTGTGCAAACCTCATGAAGTTCAGCAAGGCCAAGCGCAGGGTCCTGCCCCTGGGTTGGAGAAATCCCAAACACAAGTACAGGTTGGGAGGAGAATGCATTGAGAGCAGCCCCGAGGAGGAGAACTTGGGGCTGTTGGTTAACAAGAGAGTCAATATGATCACAGCTCAGAAAGCCAACTGTATTCTGGGCTGCATCAAAGAAGCCTGCCCAGCAGGTTGACAGCAACATGAGAAGATTGTGGCACTGTTGGAGTAATCCAGGGAGGGCCATGGAGATGATGAGTGGGATGAAGCACCTCTCCTGTGAAGATAGGCTGAGAGGGTTAGGGGTGTTCTGCCCAGAAAAGGGAAGGGAACTTAAAGGAAAGGTAGAGAAAGACTATTTACAAAAACATGTAGAGACAGGACAAGGAGGGATGGGTTCAAATTGAAAGACAAGAGGTTAGATTAGCTATTAGGAAAAAAATTCTTTAGTGTGAAGGTGGTGAGGCACTGGAACAGATTCCCAGGGAAGCTGTGAGTGAGTGCCCCATCCCTGGACATGTTCAAAGCCGGGTTGGATGGGGCTTTGAGTAACCTAGTCTAGTAGAAGGTATCCAGGGGTGCTGGAATGAAATGATCTTTGAGGTCCCTTCCAGCCCAAACCTTTCTCTGATTCTACGATTTACATAATTTGCAGTGAATGGCTTTGGTATTTCTTGACAACCATGATTATCTTTATGTTGCAGATGTCATTCTTTCTGTCTTTGTTTTTTGAAAGCCTTCTCAATCCTACAATAATCCAGGAAGCTGTAGAAAAACTGCCCCTAAGATGTCCTAATTCTGTGCTGGACTTTCAAGTAGAACCATCAGAACCACCCTTCCAGATTAGTTACATGGAAACTTCCTGTGAATATGATTTTAAATAAAAATCCATGAGAAGTTTAGCACTTAAACGGAATTGTTCCAGAACTTACTTTTTTTTATAACAAGGTATGTTCATGCTAATTGCTGAACAGACCTGACTAGCATATTTCCAGTTAAACTGGATTAGGTCTGCATGTTGACTTGGATTGAAGGAAGCTCTCATAAACCTGACACTAATCTTGCTCTATCTAGAGGAATTATTAATGTGATAGCTCTGTGTCTCAGAGAGGGGATGCAGAAAGCTTAATGTTCTGTCTGTACTTACTGACTGTGTTTTAAATATGTAAAAATTTGAGGAGTGAACTCTTCACATCTCTTTCCCCAGGGCTCTTGTTTATCTTCTAGATAGTTTGAGAAGAGATAGTATCTCTTTCTGACGTCTAAGAGTTGTATATAAAGAAGATCTAGCTCTTACATTCCTATTGGCATCACTGTTTAGAATTTATGAAGGACCAGTTTTTTAAGCAATGTTTGCCCTGTAGGAAAGCTGTCATTGGTCAAATGTATTCAACCACAGGGAGAAAGCAGAGGGCAGAAAATACAAACCACATTGATCTGGTAAAAAGCATGCAAATACAAGGTGAAGTTTACCATCCTGAATCAGGACAAGTTAGTAATCTTTTGCTGGGGTTTAAACTAGGCCTGCAAATCAAATAAAAGCTGCTCCTTTCCTGAAGATACATAGCACTTGGAATGGTTAATAGTAGAAAGGTATGATTTCCTTCAACTTGTTAGTTAGGTAGTTAATTTCTCTTCAATGGATCTGATTATGGTCATTGCAGCTGGAAATCCAAAATATGCAGCATCTCTCTTAAACATATCAAAAAACATTAATTTGCCTTCCTTAGTGTGTTGTCACTGTGTGTTGAACTTATAGAGTATCTTCGTTTAATCAGTATGGGACAAATTGGTATAAACTTAATGTTGGGCCTGTTGAATTGTAGGGCAATAAAAAGCAATATTTTGATCTCTTCTATTTCCAGTTTTGTGTGATTAAGTAGCTTAAAAGCTGTGAAAATTTTTTCTGTGCAGTTTTGACATGCATCATCAGCAACTGGAACTTTTCCCTCGTGAAGTCAGTAGGACCTCATGTAAACTGCAGTTGTGGTTATGATGTGTGCACACATCCCGCATGGGTAGAAGTTAGAAACCTAAAAGACAATTGAAGTGGTTGACTTTGAGCAATTTTTTTTTCCCCCCACATATGTCAAATAGCAATAGTTTTCACACAAGCAGAAAATGTCCTTGCAAGTACTTCTAAGAAGCTTTTCAAGAGTCAGTAACTTTGCAACCACAAAGCTGGCTTCCTGACTTGGGTTATGCATGTGCTGTGTGGTCCAGGTGTTGTCACCTTCTACCTACCCAAGCTATTGAGATGAAAAACCAAAAAACTTCATTTGCCTCAGCAATCCGGACTGCTAAGTGGTGGTATGAGTTTATGTATTAGTAGGTTGGATAGAACTCCAGAGAGATGACATCTCTGTTTATTAACAGATGGCTTCTTGGATTGACATTTAAGTGGGGGAAGATCTGCAAGCATTTCACAGTCCATTGTGCATTTAATTTGTTGTTTAGTAGCATCAATGAAAATGGAGGGCAATGTCCTTGTGAGTTTGTTTTTTGTTTTTATTTTCAAATTATTTGATTGAGGGGTTTTTCTTTGGTTTTGGATTTGTTTGGGGTTTTTTGAGGTTGTCATCTAGAGTATAGGGTCAGCAGAGCTGTCAAATCCCACAGCTGTTTGAACATCTCGCTTGGCTATTGCACATGAGCCAAACAAATTCTGGGACTAAAGCATAACTTACCTTAAAAATTCTGAGGAAAAATAGAATCCATCTTTAAGAATGCTGCTCCTACTTGTGCTTGCCTTTTCAGAATTTTGTCTTGTTTCTAACAAGAGCCTTCTGTGGTTTTGAATTGCATCTGTTCATCTCTGTTTTCTTGTGGCTGTATTCAAGACTTTTTTGCTGATAATCTTTTTTCCTTAAAAAATGATCAAGTAAACTGCCAGTTGTCTGGTGGCTTATCAAAAAGACTGAATCTTTAAATCTGATTATACCTAATGCTTTTTAAACTCCTCATCCCCAGATGCTAATTGCTTTTGTATCTCTATTTTGCATGTTCTGTTATTTTCAACATATCTTTTTGAGCATCAACCGTGGAACTGGGCAGAGTATTTCAGTGTCACTCTTTAGTGCATGCCCCATGCTAGCCCAGTCATTATTTCCATTCACTCTCATATCTTTGAACCCAGGACCCATATTAGCCCTTCTAATAACAACAGAATCTCTGAATGTGATGCTTAACTGTGAGGCTGTGTTGACTTCATCCCTTTTTCTTTCCTTTCTTCAGAGGTCACAGTCCTCTAATACGTAAACCTTACCTGCATCCTTTGTTATTTAATATATATAAATATGCATTCAGACATCTTGCCATTGTTTTGGCTGGAATGAGCACAGTTTGACAAGTAATTGTGCTAACTCTGTGGTTTGCCTTCTGTTTTTATTTCTTGTGCTACTAAACCATGTAAACTCTTAATTTCACCATAAAGGACTTGCTTATT
>VRYO01001878.1:33103050-33115405 GCA_009812075.1 Sialia sialis
CTTATAATTGTGAAATTACTGTAGGTAATGTAGAGCATAATTCCAGTAATTTTGAACTGCAACAGAAGCATTACAGTTGCACTGGGATGTTACTAATGACAGCTTTTCTGAGATCTTAAAGTCAACTAATTTTTAGTATTTGTCCTGTATGTTTTGATGTCCTGTTTTTAAACTCGCAATGATTTGATATCTGTTTCTTATGCCACATCTTTAAGCCTTCAGTTGCTGAAAAAGTCTTCAACATCAATGCAAAATCAATAGATTTCACCATCTTTATTCTTACCCCTTTTGTGCTTATGAAGATGAAAATGAGGAACTTTCTGCAACATCGTGAGATACCAGCTCCAAAATCATTCTTCACTGAGGATGCCCATAGACACCCTGAGCAAGCTCTTTATGTTTGATTGTGCATACTGCCTAGTCCCTTGTCTTATGAGTTCTCTGAAGCCTCTGTTCTGTGTCTCTTCCAGCAGGAGCAAGTACACGTCAAAAGGCATTTCATCCTGGACACTATTTGCACAGAAGCCTGAGCCCCAAGAAGTCCCTTTCACTAGCAACGCTTGTGCTGCTCAGGTGGGCTAAGAATTCATTTGCAGTGAGGGTTGTGTTTTAGCCTCCATTTCTCCTTCCAAAGTGTTGCGCTGCTTGCTTGAGAAGGAGATTTTCATGTAGAGCATTGCAGTGCAGTTGGCTTGGTGCACTGCGATGAGAGATGTCTGTGTGGGATACATGTGCTTTAGGTTGAAATATCACAGCTTCAAATGATAAGCTGGCATGAAAATGTATTTACTTTCTAATTGTCCTGGATGTTGTCTGATTCGAGAGCGATCTTTATGTGTAGTTTTGTGTCTCCTCGACCCGTAGTGTAAAAGGACATTAAGCAACTTTTGGGTGTGGATCATCTCCAAGTTAACTTAGTTATCAAAACATAGTATCTCAATTGCTCAGAGTAACACTTTCCACTTCACTTTTGCAATGTTTTGCTTGTTGCCGCTGTTCAAATTTAAATGCCTATTTACTTTTCCCAGTTGTAGCAATTAGTTATTCTCTTTTAATTTTGATCCTGATGCCTGTAAAATGAGTAAATGTAAACAGCATTCTTGAAACTAAACTCTTAATGCTATTTTCTCCTTCTGATAATTTGAAGAGGCAGACTGTGTTTTGTGTTGTTTGTGGCTTAATTAATCTACTTGAATTATACTTGAACAGGAACTCTGATATCAGAAGAGGGTTTAGCAACCTTGGAAGTTAGGAGCTTATGAATGAGGCAGCACTGAAGAGTTACTTTATGTTGTTATTTAGCTTGTTGGGAAAAGAAGGTGTTTGTAAACTCGTGGGGGGAAATGGCTACATACTTTTTTCATTTACCTCCCTCTAAGAGACTTTTCTATTTTCTCAGACCTTTCATGTGTAATAACTTGGCATGGATATACAGGTCTCTGTACCAAATTGAGATGCTCCAACAATGTGTTAATAATTCAGTGGCATCAGTCAGATGAAACTGGCATATTTGCTGGAATATCAGAAGTCTGGGCTGCTCTCTGTAGGTTTGGTGTCCAGACTGCCACCTGTGCAATCCACTGTAGGCAGTGGGGTGCTGTGGATTTTTCAAGTGGGGACTTCAGCACAGTGGTTTTGTTGCTGTCTTTAGCAAGTAATGTAGTTTCTCTGTGATTTTGTGATGTGTTTTGGATTTTTTGGGGAGTGGGGAGGAGGGGAGGGGTGTGGATGGGTGTTGGTTTTGTTGTTGTTTTTTTGGGTTCTATTTCATTGCTTCACTTTGGGGAATTTTGGGAAATCTGTAGATGAAAATTGTAATTTAGTGGTATTTTTGTCAAGTACAAGTAAGACAAGTAGATTCTGCAGCATTCCTTCTTGACCAGAAAGGATGGGGACCTGCTAATTGTCTTAAGTTATCCATGTTGCTTTCCCAAAAGCCCCTATGCAAAAAGCAAACATTGCATCCCCAGATTTCCTGGCTTGAACAAAGCCTCCTACAAAGCACTTTCACATCGTGCTCTCTGTATCCATGAGATGACTTGGCAGGAGGGAGCATTTTTGTTCCAAGTGGGTTAGCAGCGGGCGCAGACCATCATTCAATGATATGAAATCTTCAGTGGCACCTATGCTGTAGGTAGTTCCTGCCATCACTGGCCAGTACCTGCTTGGTTGTGCTACCATGACTATTTTGTGGAGCTGTACTGTGGACTGGACAGGAGAGTTGGTCTAGCATTAGACTGTATTTTTATATAGTTGTTATATGCCTTTGAAAAAAAGTACAGTAGTTTCACATTTATAAGCCGCGCCTGATTATAAGCCACACATCTGGGTAGCCAAGTAGACCAGGGGATCTGTCCATATATAAGCCGCACCCGAATATAAGCCGCATTCTTTTTTTTTTTTAAGCGAGGATCCATGTGCGACAAAGTAACGAGTTAGTAACAGAATCGCGCCAGCGAGGGGTTTGGTGTCAGATGCTCAAGTTGCAAACAGTTTTCATAGACCAGTGAAGCCTTTAAAGGCAGCCCCAGGTGCCCTCCCCAGCCGGCTCTCACTTCTGGGCTGGCATTTCGCTGGGATTTGTCCATAAATAAGCCTCACCTGATGATTAGCTGCACTACTGGGTTAGGCTGGATTCTTCAATGAAAAAGGTGCGGCTTATAATCGTGAAATTACTGTATTTAGAAATTTCCCTTCATCTCTGCTGTGTTTCACAGCGTGGCCATGCATACACGTGATAATTTGCAATGTTGGACTGAGAAGCTGGAAGGCAACCCCCACACCCCGCCCATCAAATAAAAAAAAAACAGAATGAAGAGGATTCAAGATCTGCTTAAAGTAATTTCGTTGCCAAGTTCTTTGTGTTATCAAGCCCTGCCTGTGTCTGTAGCTCTCTTCCCTTCCTGCGGTCCCATTCTGGGTGGCCCTATTAGTCAGGGAAGAAGAGGCTTTTGCAAACAGAGCAAGGGCGTTGAGTTTGTACTTTCAATAGCAGCTGTCCTCCTGCGTAGCTGTTCTTTCATTTCAAATAGTGTGAGGTGGCTTTAAACTAAATACAACGCTTTTACATAGATGTGGCTACTGCTCTTGTTCTCTCTGGGTGCTCTAAATATCATGTCCAGGTGCATTTTATGAGCAAGCTTTTTTGGTGTCTGTTGGTTTTCTTTCTCAGCTGATGACCTCCAGCGCACTGCTAGCACTGAATCACTTGCACAGAATCACTTCCTTTTCCCTCTTACCTCAGTTTAAAAGACTTTGCTCTTGAATCTTGTAAATGGGGTGATAATTTCAAAGCAAACAGCTTCCACTCCTTTCTTGCCAACTTTTGCCCACAAGGTATGCAAAGTAAACAGAGCAGCAGAGCAGTTAGGAAATTAGTTATGTACTTTCCCTCCCAGTGCAAGGCATCCCAGGATGGTTCCTAGCCCTTTAAGTAATGAATAAAGGGAGAGAGAGAACTGGCATGCCCGAGTTGCATTTTAATGTATGGAGCCATTGCACAGATCATTCATATTTTACAAGCTTTAGAAAAACCTTGTAAAATGCTAGGTTTTAAAAAATCTCTACTATTCATATATTGAACATAAAAGTGTTTTATTGCTTGCAGCAGAGAAAGAAAACCAAAATACCTAGGATGGGCTAAAAGAAATACACAGAATTTTCTTCACATGTAAAAAAATAACTTTGAGGCAGACTTTACTTAAATCTAAGGAATATTCTTACCTCTGGTAGGCTTTTGGAGGGAGCTTAGAAAGATTTTCCAGAGTCACCATAATGTTTATAGGTTTGATTTGGAAACTGTGAGTCTGGATGCTGTAATGGTGTGTATGCAGCAGCTACAGGGTACAATACCTATAACAGGATATGCAGATGCCATTCTGGTGTATTTACTAAAAGGAGACAAGTCTAGGCAACTATTAAAAAATGTGACTTTGAAAAAGTTGGCACATTAATGGTTAATGTTTAATATATCTAGCTTCATCCTAGGTATTGAACCGTCTTTACTAATTGTGCTGTAGGAAAATTTGTTAAATGTGAAAGCTAGAATTAAGCTTACCAACTGTGAGGCTTAGCTGCAAGGTGATGGTGAGGCTGTAAAGGGGAAAAACATTATGTGATCTCCTCCAAATGAGATAGGGCAGGTCCCAAGAGTACAAGGCCTGCAGGAATTCAAATCAACAGTCGAGTTATAATCTGAGGCCATGAGCACAAACACAACTTCAATTTTATGCTCATGCATGTGGCAGCACAAGTAGGAAGCTGGAGCCCTCCTGGTCCCAAAAGAAGATCCTTCATTATCAATTTTACTCCCTTGGCATGACTCAAAGGGCAGTATCATAATAATCCATAGTGGTACTCCTTCACACGTTTCTGTCCACTTCATAAAAGTAGCTCTATTCATGGAGTGTGCTCTATTCCTTTTCAGAAACACGATCTCTGTTAAAAAATTATATAAAATTGAACGTATTATATATTATATGTGTAATATATTTTATAGTTACTCTCAAAGATTTTTAAAGGAAAATATGTTCTGTCTTATGGAAACTTTCCCTTCATGTTTCCCAACTGAAGGTTATGAAATTTGCTGAAGATGGGGTTTTTTTCATAGAAATTCTTTGAGTTCCATAAATGTTAACTCAAAACACCTGAAAGAATGCAACATATCTGTCTTCTGGAGTATTTCACTTGCGCTTGTGCCAAAAGCAGAGCAATGAATTTGGCTGCAAGGGCCTAGTTTGGCTGTACTTGTAGTCCCTAGAATATATAAGAAGATTTTTTTTTTATTTAGATTTAATGCTAAGCTCTAATATTTACTGGAGGAAGAGGAAATATTACAATTTGAGTAAATTTTTTAAAAGTAATTTATATATATATTAACCACAAGGTAAGGATGATGTGTTCCTGAAATAATTTCATTTTAAATAGCTGCACATTAATGCAGCATGAACTCAAACATCCCAAACCACACAATTTTTTTGCTCTGTAGTTTAAATAAACCTTACCTCAGTTGACATATATATTTCTTTTCCTGAGTGAAATTATGAATATCCTCTTTACAAATCAAAAAGGGAGAAAGTGTTGAATTAGCTTCTGCTTAGTGTAGCCCCTGTAAAGCAGACATTGCTTTATAAGATTTGATTCAGCATCTGCTTTTCACCTGTGAATCCTTAATGAGGTTAAAGCTGTCCAGGTAATACAATTACAAACGTGATGCAAATTGTACAAAAGCCAGGAGATTGTCAGCTCAGAAGCTTTGTGTATGAGCTACAAATCAGAGTACAGTAATTTCACGATTATAAGCCGCATCTTTTTCATTGAAGAATCCAGCCTACCCCAGTAGTGCGGCTAATCATCAGGTGCGGCTTATCTATGGACAAATCCCAGCGAAATGCCAGCCCAGAAGTGAGAGCCGGCCGGGGAGGGCACCTGGGGCTGCCTTTAAAGGCTTGGCTGGTCTATGAAAACTGTTTGCAACTTGAGCATCTGATACCAAACCCAGCTGGCAGTGATTCTGTTACTAATTTGTTACTTTGTCGCACATGGATCCTCGTTTAAAAAAAAAAATTTAAAAAGTGTGGCTTATATTCGGGTGCGGCTTATATATGGACAAATCCCGTGGTCTGCCCGGCTACCCGGATGTGCGGCTTATAATCAGATGCGGCTTATAATTGTGAAATTACTGTAAATGTTTTTCAGTACCTACCTATTCCCATTCTCTGCCCATCTCCTGGGAAAGAAAAGGCAGCAGTAGCCAGTGGGAGAGACTGTACCTTCCTCTACTTGGTGCAAAGATCAACTAACCACATAGGAGTCCAGATTTTGTATTTTTTATCATTGCATGGCTGTTTCAATGGCTTTCCTCCTGCTCCTTGGCATTGCCTTATCTGCTTCTCCATCACAGTTACAATAGCCTTGCTTTTTCTGCAGACTGTACATGTTAAGTGTAGTGGGGATAGTACAGTTTTCATCTTTTCATCTGGAGAAACCTGGCAACAGATTGCTGAGTGATGGGAAGGTTGACTAATGGGAGCAGTCCTTGCAGTAGTTTCATTTTATTTGGCTGTTTGAAGAGAAGATAAAAAAAACTTGGTGTCATCTAAGATAGGTTTTATCTTTGTGGTGTGAGGATGCACTTGTGAAAGTTTGAGAATGCTGGAATATTTTTCTTGTTTCTAAGTTTAGCTATAAGTATCTGTGGCCTACTTAAATAAGATTAACCTGTGTACTTCAAAATGAATAACAGATTACAAGAAAATCACATTGTTTTCTTCAAGTAAGCTGTTGGGAAACTCAAAATATTCAGAGAAGTTGAATTAACTGAAGGTGTGAAGACGGAGTACACCAAACCTCATATGACCTGCAGGGCACTCTTGAGAGAAAAATTGAATTGACTTTCTACTCTGTGAAGATGGAGGAATCATCATGCTGACTCATCTTCCCACTTGGGAGTTGTTCTTCAATGGAGAGGTCTATCATTAGATCTTTTTCAAGAAATGAGGTGGCTGCCATTTTACAGGAGAACAGAGTGAAAGATGATTCTATTACTTACTTGCCCAGGATCAGAACTGCAGATATATTCCCCAGGCCTGCATATCCAGGACTAAAAATCATGTGTCCAAACAACTTTGTTCAGAGACCCTCCAGGGTCTTCTTCTGTTGAGTGACCCTCAGATAGTGTTTTGGTTCTATTTTGTATGTAAACTGTATAAGTTCAACTAACAAGATCATACAGATGTTGTACAGAGTGCATATTTATGCAATAAAATTGAATTGTGACTCTGGGTCCAGTTAAACATAAAGTATTACCACATCAGTCATGAGCAAAGACATGTGAAGGAAATCCTTTGCTAGCATTCCTAGGGAATACTGCAAATGCTTCACTGTTCCTGGAGTGCAAAATCATTCGTCCCTCCTAAAGAGCATCCAAATGCTTTTAATATTGATCTGGAGATTAAAAAAGCCCCAGCAACTAAGTGTACAGCTAGCATTCTGTTACTGTATTGAATAGCTGTTAATATGTTAATATGTTAATAGCTGTTAATATGTTGTGGGAGATGGGGCAGGAAGGGAAGCATCGCTACCTAGAGCTGCAAACTTCACAGCTTCTAAAGTTTTAAAGTGCTGCTTCTGCCTCCTCACACGTGCATGCTAGCTGCCACCCTATATTTGTATTTTATATCTTGATTTGGGGAAAGGTTTGATTTGACAGTACAGCACAGCTTGAGGAACCAGCTGTACAGAATATTAATATCTGATCTTATTTCATTTGTATCAATTTCAAGCCCACATTCCAGAGAGGGTTAATATTAAGCTGGTTTTAATCACAGCAATATTTCCCAGATTCCTAGACAAAATGCACCAGCTGGTTTGCACTAAATTTTACAGCGCAGGAGACAAGAAACAGACTTCCTCACTGGAAAGGAACGTGGCGGTGTGAGTCCTGGAAGGTTTCAAGCACTGGGGAAGGATGTCTTGCTTTCACAGTGATGTCTGGCAAGGGCAACACCGAAAACCAGAGTGACACCTAGTCTTGGCTCTGCTCTCACCTTGATTTCTGATGTTGCTGCTCAGCTCAGGCTCTTTGCTCCAATCCACCTTGGCTCTCTTTTTGACTTGTGTTCTCTCATGGAGAGTGACAAGCTTTCAGGAAATCTGTGTTTCTGGGCTGGCTTGTGGCTGTCCACTCCATTCCCTGCATCCCACATGAAGCAGAAGTGGTTGTGCAACTTCTTGCTGGAAGTTGGACGAAGCATTGTAATGCCTGATCTCCTGTGAAACCACCAAATGAGGTCGTTAGACATTAAATAGTTTTGGTTTTTTTTACAATTCAGATATGCAGCCTTGGAAGAAGTGAATGAACCATAGCTTCCTTTTTTCCTCCACTTTTTTCCACCACATAAAATGGCATAATTAAATAGCAGCTATATTGTTTTACAAATGCCTCTATGCGTGAAATTAGTGTGCTTCCCAAAAAAGCCCTAAAACTGAAAGACTCTGCAGTGTTTGTTACAATAAGTTAAGCCTGTGACATTCTATCCTCTGAGAAATATTCCTGCATAGAATCTAGTTATCCAGTTCATCAACATGCATAATTTCTTTCCCTACTCCTGGCTTTGAGTTGAGATTGGATTTTGTGAAGATGTCTGCAGAGGAGTTTTATGGTATACATAAAACTGTATGAAAAGAAAAGGTTAAAAATTGTGGTTGCAACAGCCGTGAAAAGCTATAGCATAAACGTTCACTGCTTTAAAATATGAAAAAAAAATGGTGTCTTTTAAATATCAAAGGGATTAGTATTAATCCAGCACTTGTGATTTTCTTAAATCATGTTATTTGCATAATAATACTCACCACCTGCTATATCTTCAAAGCGCTTTTCAGACATTAACTAATTGATCTTTGTAACACCCCTGTGATGTAAAGACCTGTTATTATCCCCAGTCTGCAGATGTGGAAACCAAGACCCAGAGTAGCTGAAGGAACTTGTTGGGCACGGGGCTGAGACAGTGACATCAAGGGTGCCATGTCTAGTGTCCTGTCTTCTGGCAGTTCCCACTTGCAGCACTTCCAGGGGCAGCTACAATTTCTTCTTGCCTACCTTTAGAAACAAAAAAGGAACCAATTTATTTTTTTGTGTCTTTGGAAGGATATCGTTGGTGGATGCTTGTTTGTTTGTTTGTTTTGATTTTGAGGGTGTTGTGCTAAATGATTTTGCTTTTGTTTTTACTTGCCCTGTAGCCAAAGACAGATAAGACAAAAAAGCTTCTTATAGCTTCTTACTGTCTGTGTGCACCACAGCAAACACTGAGAGCTTTGGAGCACTTTTTTCTTTTTCAGGTCTCAGTACGGTCTTCTTAAAACACAAGAAGTTCCATCTCAATATGAGAAAGAAGAATATAAAGAACTTTACATTGAGGGTGGCAGAGCACTGGAACAGGCTGTGGAGTCTCCCTCTCAGGGGACATTCAAAACCCACCTGGATGTGTTCATGTGTGTTCACCACCTGCTTCTGGTGGCCCTGCCTTGGCAGGGATTGGACTAGATAATCTGCAGAGGTCCCTTCAAACCCTAACAATTCTGTTACTCTGATTCCTATTCGTAATTTTCTGGTCAAACTTGCCCCTGCTTGCAAGAGTAAGAAATTATGAAAATGAGAAGTGACAGGGTGAGTTGTTTATCATTATAAAATTTAAATACCTATTTCCATCCTGTGCTGGCAGTGAGCAGCCATTCCCAGGTGCCTGCCAGAAGAGCAGCTGGTGTCTGTGATCGAGGGCTGCTCCAGCAGTGCCAGTCTGGTTGGTGCTGCCATCGGGATGTTCCCAACATTCCCTCCCAGTGCTCCTTCACCATGTGTCTGGGGAGGCTCTGGGCATGTGTTGTTCCTGCTCCCCCAACCTGCACCTCTGCTTTCTTTGGAGCAGAGCTTAGTAAAATGCCAGATGTGTTGCTTGGTAAATGTTGTGTACCTGGAGCAAAAATGAGGCAGAAATCAGGCAGGTGTCACACACAGCAGTCAAAGAAAAGATGTTAAAAGCTCTCTCATGAGTTTTAAATGAGGTATAAAAAAATATAATAGAGTCCCTATAATTTGTGAGTGTCACTTCCATACAACAGTGCAAGGGCTGAACATTAAAGTGAATGTATTTGTTGTTACAGATGTTTCGGTGGCAGTATCTCCAAGCAGGAAAGTAAATCTTGCTGATGGAGTACTTGGAGCCAATCAGTGCAGGTTCAGACCAAACCACAGGAAAAGCCTCTGCCATGCCAGCTTTCAGGAGATGATTTTGGATAACCTGTGATTGCCCAAGTGTGGTATCTGTGCCCTCACAAGAGCTGCAGCGGTGACAAAGGAGCAGCTTACTTTGAGTTAGGGACGTGGGTTATATGTATTTGCCTCAGTTATTTGGGCAAACAGGAGGCCAGGGGAGGTGAGGAGATAGAGCACAAATAACTCTGAATTCTATTGTATTCCAGCTGGGACAGATGGGCTGTAATGTGTCTTTAGGGCACAAATTGCAGACCTTTGCATGCTTGTGGATTGTTGGCTTCTCTTCACTCCCTGGACAACCATTTCCACACACCTCTGTTGATTCAGGGGGTCCAGCTTCAGGTGACCGTGTTGTCCCATGAGGTGGTCCCTCCATGATTTCTGTCATTTTCAGGTGAAAGTGGTGAAACCAAAGAGTCTCTTGTGAAACACTGATCCTAGAGGGAAGGACAGCTTAAGAGAGGGAGGAGACTGGGCAAAGCTCAGGTTGTGCTTTAAGTGAAGTTTGGTGACAGCTGAAGCACTCCAATGATGATTATTCTGCTAGTCATGGAGAGAAATTGGGTAAGAAGTGGATCATTTAGCAGGGCTGGGAGCATGGGGCGGGGCACACAGAGTGATATGAGTTTTTTGGGCCTAGGGTTTGAATTCAGCTTGTGGGAGGCATTGTGTCAGCCCAGTGTGCTCCTCTGGCAGCCTTGCACTGCTTGGGACAGGACAGGTCTCACTGCAGTGGGAGCCAGCAGCTCAGGAGCCTCAAAGGGCTCACAACTCTAGCAGATGTTTTTATTTTTTGTGACCAAGGGCAGCAGCTTATATAGTGACCTCAGCCATGGCTCTTGTGCTTGGGCAGTGTTGCTGGGGCTGATGGCAAAGAAGAGGTTGAGCTTCTCTTCACCTTGCTTGGCAAGTGCTTTTTGGCCAGGGGATCATGTCAGAATAACAGCATGGGCAGTGATGCCTTGGCTTCTGCAATGTCAGATAGAGGTACGCTCTCTGTCTTCTGAATTTGTTTTGCTTTTGATCTGAAACTACTGGAAGGTAGGGGTTGGTTGTACTATTAATGATAGATGTACCAAAAGGAGTTGCAGAACGCTTCTTATTGTAACATATTTCTGGTAATCAGAGCAAAAAAAGTTTTTAAACCAAACCTATCGTGTTTCTCTCCCTTAAAATAATCAAAGGAATAAAAATGTTGTTGGCACTGAAGCTAATGTTTCAGACTTGGGATTTTTTTTTTTTTAAATGATGTTTATGAAGGAGTCAGGGCTGTCTGCAGCAGCGAATGACATCCTACTTAGGTCCAGCTGAAGTTTCTCTGTAGGATCCCATCAGAGGGCCTCAATTCTGGACTGCAGACAACATCAAATGCAATTTATTCTTGGCTCTCGGATCAGCCAGTTGGTTTTTTCAATTTTTTAAAAATTATTATTACTGAGTTTTGAAACTAAGCTGAGAGCTTCCTAGGAAATCTGGGAAACGATCAAATAATGGTTCATTTTGATCTCTTTTCTTGAGGGCTCTTCTGTAATATCAACCTATGGGAGACATATCAGCAAACTCAGATTATTTCAAAGAACATTTGAAATAACAGAAAACAGATTTGAGGAGGGATTGCAGAGGCCATATGGTCTGTCATAAGGTAGAGAATCAGCTGTAGTTAAGCCATTCATTGAACCTCCTCCTCTAAAAGAAAAGACTCAGTAGTGTCATTCCTCTGCTCAGCTGTTATTACTGTGAAGTTTTTCCCGATGTTTATCCTGCAATGCTATTTAGATCCCTTGTCTTTAATAGACATGGTGAAGAGTTCATTCACTTCCTCTGTGACTAATTTCTCCCTAGTTATGCACTCAGTAGAAGCTAAATCACTTGCCTATAATTCTTGGGTCCTTGAAACAGCAAGAAAGCAAGCTTTTAAACTGGTTAGAGTTCTCTTAAGAAATAACACTATTTTGGCAACTTACACAGCCTTGAACTTGTTTGTGAGCTGACTGTAGCTAGATAGGTTTGTTTAGTAAACTTTTTAAAACCTCTCACCTTTAAAAACCCAATTGTTTCCAGACTGGGGTTATAAATGGGGTTCTGTGCCTCTTACTTGTTTAATTTTGCTGTGAACAGAACAGCTAGTGTCTTCATTCAAGGGCCTGCCTTGCTTTGTACCGGCTGATTTACAATACAATGTGTAAATGTAGTAGCAGTCTGGAACAAAGGAGAGCCTGTTTATCCAAACAAATTTGAGGGTGAGGGTGAAGAGGTAAATTGCAGCCTGTTCACTGAACTGCAGCTTGAAAGCAGAACGAAAGGACCGCAGGGGAAACGTGACAGGCAAATGACTGGGGGGAGCAGGCTTGGCCCGGCATCCCTGTAATTTTAGGCTAGCGCTGACCCAAGGAGCCCAGGCGAGCTCAAGGGGTGCCCAGGTGCTTGCTGGTCCTCTGGGGGAGCTTTGCTGGCAATTAAAGACTTTTTGTAGTTGATTTTTGTGGCAGCTCCGTTCAGTTGTGCAGAGTCCAACGTAACTTCTTGGCAGGTGTTGCTGTGGTTCTCCAGTCTGCAGTGCCTTAGCTGATTACAGTAATTTCA
>VRYO01001878.1:33116405-33138454 GCA_009812075.1 Sialia sialis
TGTACTTCTACTTCTCCTGAATTGAAGCCAGGAAACACATTTCTTGGATTTGAGTATTCTGGGTATTTTAGTCTTATTGTTAAGCTTGAGTATTTCAGCTATAACAGCTAAGTCTATTAGCAAAGAGATTAAATTGTGAAGAAGTTATATTTCCTTGTCCAGACATGAAGAATAAATTGTTAGAAATAGGCTTCCATCCAAGGCGTGATCACTCCTGCAAAACAAATTGGACAGCAATACTGTGGTGCTTTTCTGTGCCTTGCATGCTTGCTCTTTGCATTTCCTGTAAGCGAGTTTGCCACCTAATTATGAAATAGGTTGAGGAGGATCGCCTCCTCAAACTACTGATAGTGCTTCCTAATGTTGGTTGTAAGAGAGGCCTAGTTTGCTCAAAATAGATTTTTTATTCTTCTTCCACTACCATGTTCCATCTTGAAAGAGTGATTTGCAGAGCAAGGAAGGCTGGGACCTGAGTGAGGTGAACTCTTCTTTAATACAGCTCATCAGCTTCTTGGCTCAGTCGCATCCTGCGTGCTGTGTAGGATTTACTGTTATACCAAGAAACATGAAGTTCCATCTGTCCTTTGTTTTCCTGCCCATTAAGTACAAAATTCATTTTGGTTTAGCAGAGCTTTCCTCTAAACTTTTCCCAAGTTATAAATTACGGCTTTTCTGAAATCTTCAGCCTTGCCTGTGGGAAGAACACTTTAATTTGGTTTAACAGTAGATGAGTAATCTAGCTACAGATAGTGATTTTTCAGTTCAGCTGCAGTCAGCTTCTTGCTCCAACTGTTCCACTAAAATTTCAGAGGTGGCAATCAATTTCCAGCCAGCCTTGTTTATCCTCCCCTTGACTTTTCTTGTTCTTTTCTTAGTCTGTGACACTGAAAAGTACCATCTCGTAAAGCATGTGTGCTTTATTCCTGCTAATGGTTTTCAACACAATTTTGTTAAGTCAGGTTGCTGACCTGTTTTTGCTCTGTTTTGTCATCACCTAGAATTTTAGCACAGACACTCAAATATTTCATGCTTGCCTCTTCAAAACAGATGAACAGTATCTCTTCAGGAATATATTTTAACTTCTCATATCTGTTTTGGTTCTTTCCACTGTAAACTGGAAAAAAACTGGGTTAGCATTAGTTAAACTAGTTTATCTTGTTCTCTGTATACATGAATACGAAGCCAGGCTGAAAGCTCTCATTTGGCGTGCAGGTCCATTTTATAGGCGGCCAGACTTGGAACACATCCTTTCAACATCAGCAACATCTGTTCTTCAGGTGGGTGAAGAAAGGACAGAGAAATGGGCCTGCAAGCACAGGGGTAGGTGTGCTGAGGCCAGCAGGGAAGCTGCTGGTTTGGGTCATGGAACACTTCTTAGGGCATTTAGGTGATGGAAGAGGGCTACCCTGTTGAAGCTGCTGCCCCACAAGACACTGATAGGTCAGCAGATGGAATGCACTGCTCTTGAGATGCTTGTTTTTGTTTCTCTAATTAGTATGTAAGGTTAATTTCCTCTTGAGTATGCGAAAGAGGGAGGCTCAGTCTTCAGGGACTAAAGCCGCCTGGAGGAGTGGGGGGTGTTGTTTTGTTTTGTTCTGTTTTGTTTTAAGCCACTAAGTGTGGTATGCACTGTTCCTTGATGGAAGGACAGAAACTTCTTCATAACTCTTGTTCTAAAAGCTATAGGTTATGGGTCAGCCCATAAATGTTATTAATTTCATGTGGAGTGGCTAAACTTCCTGCTGACTTAGGTAATGTACCCACTGGGCTTGGATAAAAGGTTAGACATGGCAATTATGGAAAAATCTTTTTCCATTAAGCTTTTGTAAGCTCAACCAAGCCACTGTCAATAATTACTCTTTTTTCCCTGCTATTGTGGACTGACTCTAAGCCAGACTTGGTTTATTTAATTTTTTATTACTTGAATGTGCACACTCAAGATAGATGGAGAGTATCAAGCAACATTGAGTACACACTAAGCAATGCATTTGCTGGATGTACCTGGTGTGTTAAGCAGTGAATAGATTTACAGTATGTTTGTAAGTGGTCATAACTTGGCTGTAAAAGTGCATGGTCTTGCACTTTTAATTTTCTGTTTGTCTCTTAAGTTGAGCAAGGCATCTTGCAGAGTGGCATTAGGCTGGACGAGGGGGTACCAGGAGGGCTAGAAATAGCAGCTGTTTGTTTATGGCAGGATTTTTATTCTCTCTCTTCCTTCTCCCTTTCCTAGGGATAGTCTTATGTATTCCACCCACTCTTCATTCCCTTCTGGTGAATGTGTGTGGATGTGCTCCAGGACCATATGTGCTCACAGAGATATACTTCAAAGGAAATTCTAGACTGCCTGGAGAAGCTGTTTGAGTTTACATGAGGCCTGAATTTGCCGACTGCTACAGCATTTCTTTTGAAGAACCACATGGCAGTGCTGCTGTTTCTTTCCTTCAGCACCTTTACACTCTGATGAACACCCTTAGCCCCCAAAGCAAGTGAGCTGCTGATAGGTGTACTCTGCATGCACTGAAGCAAGCTGAATTTCGCTTCAAGGCATCAGCTCAGCTGGGCTTTTCAGTGGCTAGTTACATGCTTTAGATTTCATGATGTATTTACCCACCAGTGAAGATAATATGAGGTTCTTTCTTTTTTTTTTTTTTGCCTTCCATGCACAGTGATTTCTTCTAAGAAGATTTTAGCAAGTGGTTTTCTGGAAAGGTGGGAACTTGCCCCAGCTGATTCAGAGATACTGTCTTACCAAGTCATTATTTCTAGGTACATATGATTTTGGCTGCAGACCAAAAGGACCTTGTCTATGTCTTCTTTGCTCTGCCTGTTCTTGGTTATATGCCTGCTTTCTGTTTGACAAACCTCTGCAGAATCTGGATGGCTTCCATATGAATTGTGTGGTATTAAACTGAATATACTAAACATACTCTTTGTTGGGGAATGCAGGGCATCTGGTGCAGATTTTGGCATCCTTTTTCTTCCAAAAACCAGAATTGCACAATAGCTGCTCCATTCCAGCAGCAGCAGCAGCTTTTGAACCTGCAGTGTATTGGAGTTAAATGTTTGCCAGTTGTCCATTATGTTTTGCAGTATGAAATACTGACCTTTCATATGAAAGGCATTTATTTTATATCAAGGCATTTATTTTAAAAAGTCCATTTTTATGGGTATTTGGTCCACTACTCCTGAAGAATGAGTAACTGGCAGATGTGTCTGTGGACTTCTATACAGCATCTTTCACTCTTTATGTGCTCTAATCCGTGGTGCTCATCTTCATTAATTTGTTTCTGTAGACACAAGTTTCATATCCCAGACAGGCTGATCCTGTTTGTAGCTAGCTGGAGGTAAGGGAAGGAAAATAGTTTGATTTTTCACAGGTGTTGTCATGCAGTCATGCACTCCCTTCTCCAGACTTCACTCCAGCCAGCCATGAAATGCAGCATGTGAGGGTGTGTGTGGAAACAGACAGCTAAAAAAACATCCTCTGAATGTAGGGAATGGGTTGTATTAGGGATGAGCAGTCTTGCTTGCTTGCATCCTAAGCCAGCAGCATGAAATTGCTTTTAGATACTTGAAAACAGCAAAAGAAAATTGCTTCTCCCCCTCACCCTGCCTCTGGAAGAGCATGTTCTTGTTAGCTGGGCTGCTTGTAAAGGTGCAACTCTCTTTGTTATCCCTAAGATGGTTTTTTGGTGTGCTTGGGGGGCTTCTCACCTCCCTGAACACATATTTATTTCCCTAATATTTGCAGCTGCTGTAGTGTTTGTGTTCACAGGATTATTTGTTTACAAATGATATCGTTTCTCCTGAGACTACATCTTCTGATGATGATCAATGGCTCAGTTACTTTTAATAAAGCTGAGGCAGTCAGACACAGGAATTCTTTTGAAGTTGTTGAGGCCTCATCTGAGTCATATAATACCTTAAATGAAAACAGAGCAAATAGGAAATGTAGAAACGAATGACAGGTGTTGGCAGGAGGGATGTTTAGGAAGTTTATAGCTTTCACATCTTTCTTTTCTGCTCAAGGCAGATGATTGTTCTGCCTTTAGGCACAGACAAGCCGCAAATGAGAAGATGGTGGAGAAAAATGGGTGGCAGTGGCAAGATGGGAGGTGTGTGATGGATCTGAATGAGCAGATCTTCTTTCTTCAGCACAGGCAAAGCTCCTTGTTCTGGTGGACAGGGTTCAGTGTTTAGTGCTTGGCCCCAGGAAGGTGGTCACAGGGTAGAGCTGGCTAGAGGCCAGGACTCAGCGGCTCAGTTTCCAACAAGGAAAGATCTCCAAGGACCTCCAGCAATGATTAATTCTGAGATGCTCAGGTAGGCTCTGCATGATTTTGGGACGTGTTTGGAAGCTGATTCACTAGTCTATAAGAGATATTTTCATGTGTTCCAGTTGCCCCCAGCCTTCCTACCTGTGAGTGTCCATAGGACTATTTAAGCTATTTGCCATTTCAGACTGCACATAGGCTTTAGCAAACTAGCAAAGCAGTAGTGTTTTTCTGCTGATTTGGTAAAAAAGAGCATCTTTCAATACCATATTTAACCTTTTCATTCATAGGAATGGATACATAGGGGTGAATGCTGAGTGAGGACTTCTCTATTGTTCACTTTTCTAGTATTATGGAACTTAAATACATTAATGGCCTTTAAAACTCTTCTAGATAAAATAGCTCCTCAGAGGTGCCAAAAAGGTTGGGTTGGTAGTTTTTGTAACCCTGGACATTTGCTGCTCTGCTGGAAGAAGATACGGACTCTTCTTTCATCTTTCACCTTCCTATCCCATCAGCCTCCCAGCTTTTTGAACCAGCACATATTGTTACCTCTTAACCTCTCTCACTTCTCTACTGTGCTGCTGCATGGATGAGCAGCTGACGAGTGATGCTCTCCGGGCATGGCTGTGGCAGACTGCTTATTGTTTTGCCATCAACTGGGTGTCATTTCCCATGGCACCCAGTATCTGAGCACAGATTGAGAGCCACTGCCCTAGTCCTGCAGGGCTTGCTCTCTCCTGCACAGCTACTGAGGGGCACTGCTGATTTTCCACCTTCAAGACTGTGTATGGGTAGCCTAGCTCAGGTATTGGCTCGTACTAACCACCACTAACCTTTGGGGACAGATTGGTGTGGCCTTTATTTCTTCAGATCACGTTATTAAAAAATGGTTGAGAATTGGAAGGGATCTCTGGAGGTCATCTGGTCCAACATTGCTGCTCCTCCTAAAATCAGCCATTCTGAATATCTCCAAGAATGGAGACTCTACATCTGGGCAACCTGGGCCAGTGTTTGGTCATTGTTACAGTGAAAGTGTCTCATGATGTTCAGAAGGAAGCTCCTGTGTTTCAGTTTGTGCCCCTTGCCTCTGGTCCTGTCCCTGGCAGGCTCCATGCTCTTTGCACTCTCCCTTCAGCTATTTATATATATTGATACAAGATCCCTCACAAGCTTTTTGTCCTCCAGACTGAACAGTCGCTGCTCTGTCAGGTTTTCTTCACGGGAGAGGCATTCCAGTCCCTCAGTTGTATTTGTGGCTCTTGGTTGAACTCTCTCCAGTGTGTTGATGCCTCTCTTGTACTCAGCCCAGAGCTGGACACAGTACTCCAGGTGTGGCCTCACCTCCTCAGCCTACTGCTAACACTCCATCCAATGCAGCCCAAGATGCCATAGGCCTTCTGTGCATTTCTCACTCATGCTGAACTGCTTTCCAGCTGGATGACCCTCAGCATATTCTGATGTCTGGGGCTGTTCCCCACTGGCAGGACTTTGCATTTCTCATTGTTCATGAAGGTTCCTGTTGGTCCATTTCTTCAGCCAGCGAAGTTCCCTCTGTATGGCAGCGCGACTCTGGTGTACCAGCCACTCCTCTCGCTTGTGTGTCATCTCCAAGCGTGCTGTGGGTTCACTGCCTCGTCATCCAGATGGCTGATGAGGATGTCAAACAGAGCTGGGCTCTGGGGTGCACCGCCAGTCACTGGCTCGAACTTCGCACCAGTGATGGGGACGAGGTTTCTAGTGTCAGGGTCTGAGCAGCAGGGAGGTGGATTTAACAAGTCCCTTGACTGGTTCCTGCTGGGAGCCGAAGGAAGCTTGTGCGAGCAAAGTGCAGAGACTCAGGGAGGTGTAGCAGTTTTTACAAGAGGTTTTGCCTGGCAGGTGGGGAGGGGAGCTTTCAGAGGGAGATGCCAATTTGTACAATTTTATCACTAGTCTTGAAAATAGTGATAAACTTAAATCCCCAGCTTCTGGAGTCAAATCACTGAGGCAATGTAAGCATTTTCTTAACAGAATATTAATCTCCCTGTTCCTGGTGTTAACATGAGAAGGAAGAGCAATTTAAATCTAAATGCTTAAAAATGAAAGGTAAATAAAAACATGCCTTATTTGCCACCAGTGGATTGATATCATCAGTATGGCCAGGGCTCAGATGGCTCTGCAGCCTGCACACCCAGGTGTCCAGGTGGCTCGGGTACTGCGGGACTGCATGCATCCCACGATAAAAGCTTGCTGCTGGCAGGGCACATGCATTATGTTGAAACATGTGTCGTGCTGGTTGGGCTACCTCCAAGAGACTTTAATATGCTTGTAGTCATTCTTTGTGTGCAAAAGTAGCTTTCAGGCTGATTGCAGTTCCCCTTTCTTTATGGGCAGGGGTGGAGTTCGGTGGTTTCCATCCTGCCCCCGGTTCCTTGTGCCTCATTCTCTGCAGCTGGTGGGTACTGCTTCCTCCCCGGCTGATTCAGCTTCTGGAAGGGCTGTGCTTTGTGCCAGACCTGTGAGATGTTTTGATTTGGGGGGTGATTTGTTTGGGTTTTTTTAAAGAACACAGTGCTCTTTTGGAGGTTTTATTTTTAAACTCTATGTGCGAACGTGTACCCAGCTTGCCTGTGGTTAGGTAAGCAGCTGAAATAGCACAGGGGAAAGGTGTGGTAGCTCTCCTGTGCAGGCAGGGAGGCATAGGGGTGGCAGCAGTGGGAAGGAGGCAGCTCCCCAAACCAGCTTTGCCACTGCCAGAGGATTGGCAAGGTGCAGCGGCATCCTTCCCCAGGTGCTTCTGCACTTTCCACCCCTCCCCTAAGCTGCTGCTCACTTGCTAAAAACCGGTAAAACAGAGTCCAAGGAACTCCCTGGGAGCTGGTGATACTTTTAAGCTCCTTGGTGAGAGAATTGAAGGCGTAGCCATAAGAACAGACAGAGCCCAACCAGGCTCTAGGCGAGCTGGGGACATTTTCCTACAGAGTGACAGCAGTGCTGAGCTAGGAGTCCCTTGTCCACCTTGTACACACTTCTGTAGCTACATTGCTCTAATTTTGTTCTAGTCCAAAACAAAGTGATCAAGATTGGGCTGTATTTATGAACACAACAAGTCTTCTCATGCAGGATGAGTCACAAGATCAGTGGAAATGTGTAATGGAGCTGGAGAGGGGTCGAGGCTGAAGGTCCTTGTGCTCTGAATGAGATTTGCAGTGCCTGTGCCTGGGTTCCTATCCAGTAACCTCATTTTTTCCTGCACTGGAGATGGGTTTATCTTAGCCCTGGAAAAGACACGGGCATTAGCTGTGTTGTAATTGCCTTGCTAAGGAGCTTCTACTCAGGTATTAGTTTTTCCTGGCTCACCTCTGTGAGGAATCCTGTCTAGCAGCCAAAGAGAGCCTAGCCCTTATAAAAACCACTCATAACGCTGTCTCTGAGCATCTGGTAGCTGTGTCCCAATTGGCTTGAAGGATGTATGCTCGGGGCTTGTGACCAAAAGCTATGTGAAGTTGCCAGAATTATGCCCTTGACTGGGAGAAAAAAAAAAAAAAAAAGAAAGGCACATAGAGTCCAATTACTGGCTCTAAGCAGTATAAAACAGTGTTAAATAACTCCTGATTTTTAGATTTAATTAAAATGAAAGGCTGAATTGGCACAGCAACTTCTGAGTTCTCAGTAAGTGGTAGGAGTTTGCAGCAAGGTCTACAGGAGAAACTTTGAAATTACTCTAGTTATGCTGCAAGAAAGATCCAAAAATATTTGGCCTTGCTCACTGTGCTGAACATGTTCATGCTTTTTGTTGCTTGTTCCCAAGTGACAATGACACATTCACTTAAATCATGGGGGAAAAAACTAAAATTTTAAGGCAGTTGATAATGAATCATACCAAAAACACTCCAACCACCCTGTACTGGGGACATAAGAAAAATGTAGTTCAGCATTTACAGTCATGAGAAAAAAAGAAGTTTGGAGAAGTAACCACCCCGAAGTAGCCTGCAAGTCACTGTGTATTAATACAACTTGAGAAGAGTGATTTCTGTCACCATATCAAACCATGTATTTTCCAGTAATCTTCCTTTTTTTTGCTCTGAGATTGTCTGGTCTGACTGACAGCTAGTTTGCTTGTTCATTCGTGGGGTAATCTGTTTTGTCTTCTCCTTCTGTATGAAGCTGAAGAAGAAAATTGCTGGTAGGCTTTTTGGAGAGAGACAGTGTCTTTCCTGCTCATCTCTGTGTGAGAAAAGTTGCAAGCTATGTTCAAGGGAGAAAGGAAAACCTATATTCTGCTGCTTTTTCTGGAATATTGTTAAACACATTTCTAATGAAGCTCTTATAGTGTGGTAATGGAAGTCACTCCCAGATGGGCTCTTGGCAAAAATGAATTTGAAGAATTCAAACAGCTTCTTTAAAAATCTGTTTATTTGTGTTACGTGCTACTAATTTAGCTTCTTAAACTTGTTTTCTTTTCCTTCAAGATAGAAGAATTAACAGTCATCTGAGTGTAATAAAAATTTTCCTAGCATTTTGAATCATATTTATTCTAAATATGAGACTATAACTGCAGTACTTATATTTTATGTTGATGGTGTTTAAATTATTGAAGTGAATTGCAAAGCTATACTCTGCTTGAACCTTTTGTTCCAGGAAAATAAAATAAATTTTAAGCACTTGGGCTTTTCCTGAATTACATGTTTTCTGAGAGGGACTGTTAAACCAATCCAACCTTGGAAATCCTGGCTTCTTTGCCAGGATGGTCAACGTGATGTTGAGCAATGTTTGGCAAGTACATTTATGAAATGACATGATTGAAAGATGCAAACCTATTTAATTATCTACCGGCAGATACGCATGCAAAATTTCCACTGTTGCTGCATCACTTAAGTATGGTCTAAAGTACAACTTCTTCCATGAATCTTGCAATATTTCAGAGGTATTTTTTCCTCAAGCACAGTTCCCTGAAATCACACTATAAATAAGTCCAGCTTTCAATTGTATCCCTATATTTCAAAACATGTAGTGAAAGACAAAAACAATGGAAGTGCATTGCTGCTCAAAAATCACACAATGAAAATAAAGCTATAGGGACAGAAAAGGGGGTGCCCCATGTTTGTATGGCTTTATAGCTGTTTTTTTTTCCCTTGGGAAGAAAATCGTCTGAGTCATTACTCTGGAAGTATTAGGGATTGGCACAACTACTACAAACTACACTACCATTCACCAAAGCAAATAGTGGTAATGTACTCAAATTCCACCCTGATCACTTCCTTCATAATTTTCTGATGGGCCTAAGCTACACCTGTCACCACCCTAAATGGAGGACAGATCCATATTTACTGAAGTTAAGGGGAGAGCTCATCTTTCCTCCTCTCCTTGCTAGAGTGGTGTGGAATCCTCAGTACTGGAGCACAGGAAAAGATGCACCCGCATTGACCGAGGTGTTGCTGCAGACTGACTCAGTGTGCATGGGGATGTCCCACCCCAGAGGACTAAGGGTGGCACCTTGGTGCAGTAGATTCACAGCAGAGCTCCTGCCTACACCCCTGTCCTCCAGCTGGAGTGGGCTGAGGACAGGTTATTAGGTGCCAAAAAAAAAGGAAGCTTAGATGTCAGTTATTTTAAATAGCGTGACTCATCCCTTATCCTTTTACCTTGTACTCTGAATTTTCTCATGCCTTTGCTGCTCTTAGGCTACAGATCCTTAGCTTTGCTAAAACTGCTGTTGGTATCTTCAAGGCAGCCAGATTGCAGGGACTTGCCTTCACTGGACCAGACATGTCTCTTTGATAGTCGCCCGGCGCTTTTTGAAATATCAGTTCTAAAAGGCTTCTCACGGAAACGAAAAAACCAAACACCTTCTGGTAACAAGGCCACTGGAGCTGGGTGCTGTTCATGCAGGACTCTAGAGGAATAAAAATAAGGAATTGCTCTTAGTTTGTTGTCTGCTTAAATAAACCAATAATATGCCAGACTAGTGAGACTTTCTAGGGGTCGTGGAGGGAGATTATCAGTAAATCTTGCTCCTGTTTTTTACGTAGTTTTGTAGAAATCAGAATAGGAATAGAAGCAGTAGATAACAGAAATATAATGAACCAGAGAGGAGACAGCATGTCTTCTGGAAAGGGAATTTTCTTCTTGAGGTTCTGTGCAAGTTTTGGAGGGAAGCTACGTATGGATACAGCAGATCTAGTTGGTATTTTGTAAAAAGCTCTTGGAAAATAAAAGTACAGTAATCTCACGATTATAAGCCGCACCTTTTTCATTGAAGAATCCAGCCTACCCCAGTAGTGTGGCTAATCATCAGGTGTGGCTTATTTATGGACAAATTCCATGGTCTGCCCGGCTACCCGGATGTGCGGCTTATAATCAGGTGCGGCTTATACTTGTGAAATTACTGTACAAGCTATATTTCACAGAAATATTTTAGAGCCACAATTATCAGAGAATGGAAGAAAAAAGTGCTAAGTGATTAAAAATAGGAAACAAAGAAATGGAATTAGCATCCTTGTTCTATAGCAGCTATTACTGGGATGAGTTCTTCAAAGATCTGTTGTTGGAACTGTTCAACATATTCAGCAATGATCTTATTTTAAGTAGATGACAGAAATTGTAGAGAATACAAAAATTATTTACAATAATCTGATCTGAAGCTGCCTGAATTACTTTCAGAGCCTCTTTCAGCACAGAGCTGGAAATAAGGGGAAATGAAATTCAGTGTCAAGGAATGCAAAATAACACATAAGGGGAAGGAAATAATCCTTTTCTTTCTGAGGGGTGAAAAACTCCTCAATATACTATTGGAGGTGCAGTGGATAATACTTTGTAAATGTCGGTTCAGGGTACAGTGGTGGTCAGTAAATAGAAAATAAGAAATACTAGGAGAGGAGTAGAGAGCAAAACCATAATTATCCCTGTGATTTTATAGATCCATAAACTTTTGAATCTTAGATACCCTGGAGGGTACTGATCATTTCACCTGAAGATTACGACACCTTTTCTTAGGAAAAAAAAACTCTTCACTTGACGTGAAAAAATACATGAGAGAGAAAATATGATGTGATTTGAAAGTACAGACTAGGAACAATGCAATTATCAGACAGCAGGGCTAAAGTCCAGTTCCCTCTTCTGCCCCTTCTCCTGTTCGAGGGAAAGCTAAATCAAGGAAGTGCTGCAGGAAGCTTTTAGATGCCAGTAATATGTAGGAAAGATTAGACACATACATAGAAAATAAGACCTTTGGTAACTTTAAAACCTTGACCCAACTTTCAATTTAGGAAGTCCTGAAACTCATTTTTCTTAGAAATCTGGGAAGATATCTGGCATGAAAAATGACTGGTCTTCAGTGGCCACTGCTGGCTACTGTTAAAATGTGGTTCATTTTCTCTGACTGTCTTCAGCAAGACACCTAATTTCTGGCTCTGTACGTTTATTTACAGCAAGCAATCATCAGGGGATGGGGAGAGGGGAGGCTGAGGTGATTCATGCAAGCCTCAGATAAGCACCTAAACCAGGGAAGCTCAGTCTCCTTGAAAACAGAAATAAACTAATGACTAGTTTGGGCTGCTCTGCAGAAAGTGAGATGAAGTCTGTTCTCAGGGGAGTGTGCTGGACTAGAGATGTTTCCTCTGTCTTATCGGGACAGCTCTCAGGTTTCTAACCAACATAAAAAGCTGTGCATCAAAGTAGATGGTACCAGGGGGCTTAATTCAAAGTGGCTTAGCAGAATCACAGTGGGTGTGTTGGGCTGTTTTTCAAAAGGGTCTTGAGCTCATTCAGCAATGATTGGCAAGGGATGGCTCTGGATGATTTTGGGTGTGAAAGTGGGCTCCAACTGAAATGCCCAGGTTCAGTGGTGTAATCTTCTTTTGCTTCCAGCCTTCTAAGGGAGATGATGTTTCTGATGAGGGGCTGAAGCGCTCAAAAAATGGAAACAAATCCTGATGGAATAAAGAACAAACATATTTACAAATGAACAGTTAAATGTCTTCAATGAATGGAGTTACAGTAATTTCACTATTATAAGCCGCACGTTTTTCATTGAAGAATCCAGCCTACCCCAGTAGTGCAGCTAATCATCAGGTGTGGCTTATTTATGGACAAATCCCAGTGAAATGCCAACTCAGAAGTGTGAGCCGGCCGTGGAGGGCACCTGGGGCTGCCTTTAAAGTCTTTGCTGGCTTATGAAAACTGTTTGCAACTTGAGCGCCTGACACCAAACCCCACGCTGGTGTGATTCTGTTACTAACTCGTTACTTTGTCGCACATGGATCCTCGCTTAAAAAAAAAAATAATTAAAAAAGCAGCTTATATTCGGGTGCGGCTTATATATGGACAAATCCCGTGGTCTGCCCGGCTACCCGGATGTGCAGCTTATAATCAGGTGCGGCTTATAATTGTGAAATTACTGTACATTTTCCTGAATTACACCCTACGTTGAGTTCACTTCAGTATATTCCAGTGATGTCCAAGAGAATGTCAATAATTTCATAAACAGTTGCTCTCTTCAGACTAAGCAGTAATAAATAGCTGTCCAGTTCTGTGCTGGGGTTCCAGAGCTGAGCACGGAAATTGGATTTGGTGGCAGGAGCCAGTGGAGGAGCCCACTGAGGAGCTCTGAGGCAGTGTGTGCACATGAGGGATCTGGAGGAGATCAGAGAGAAATTTTCCTTGTTTTTGTGGCGTGTTAACTGGGTGTATACCACCCAAGAGGGCAGCTTGCCTAATGTGGTAACTTAAACATGTAGTGGAGATTGCTTGCAGTGATATTAGATTAAGTAATCTGCTTTACTAAGGGCCTAAAATGAGTACAGCATTTCCATAGAAGAGGCTAGTTCCAAAGTCCTCCACATGTAGAAGAGATTGCTTGCAGTGATAATAGATAAAGTAATCTGCTTTACTAAGGGCCTGAAGTGAGGATAGCATTTCCATACAAGAGGCTAGTTCCGAAGTAATGAAGTTCACCTATCTACCGATGCAAATATTTCTTCTGTGTTGCTCAACTGCCAGTTGTAACAGGTGAATAATTCTTCTTTTCTTGGTGTTCAAAGCAAGGCAGTAAACAGG
Source organism: Sialia sialis (assembly GCA_009812075.1). NCBI lineage: Eukaryota > Metazoa > Chordata > Aves > Passeriformes > Turdidae > Sialia > Sialia sialis. Next base: position 33,129,719 of record VRYO01001878.1, read on the forward strand.
TAAACTCCTCAGCTCAGATTTAAGTAGGGTGAGCCTCAATATTTATTTGTTTTAGCTGTGACTACATTGCTGCTTTTGTGAATAGTAGATTTACCAAGTACGTGCCTGTCTGGTTTTTAGTTTTGTATTTCTAAATTACCACCAGATGCTTTAAAAATGACATAAGCATGGGGTGAGTGGATCCCATGCTGCAGGGTGTGAAGGCATTAGTCACCATGGGCATGCTTGTGGTGAAGGCAGGATTCCTCCACCAGCCCACGTCACAACTGATGGCCCAACATGCCCAGGGTTGTGTTTTTCTTTCCTCCATCACTAACTCCCTGCAAACCCCTTACAAAAAATAAAAAAATCACCATATCATGGGGAAAGACTTCCCAATCATCCTTTTTTTTTTTTTTTGTACACCAGTTAATTTGATAAAGAAATTAAGAGCATGCTATCACCCAAAATTTTAATTGAATTGTTTAAGTAGCAGAGCTGTGGGAGAGGATTTGAGATATGCAAAAGGAAAAGCTGTGTTTTTTGAAAAAAACACACTTAATCAGCTATCTATCATTCCCATAACAAGTCTTGTGTAACTCCATCATATAGCTATTCCAAGTGATTGAAAAAAGAACTACTGAAGCACCCAGGAGAGAAGGGAGTTGCAAGATTCAGTATTTTTGAATTGCTGTCACAAACAATCTCATGTTGAAATACGCTGTAGTACAAATGTCATAGATATATCCCCAGTCAGCTGGCTTTTCATTAGAAATGGAGACATTGAAATCTTCTCATGATTCAATTTATGGTGCAGTGGGGTAACCTGGAGAACAATTCAGGGGAAAAGGGAAGCTTTTTATAACAGGTCTTTTCCAACAAGTTACCAGAATTCAGAGCTATAAGACTGTTCTGCACAATTTTTCAGGGTTACTGACTGTTTTCAAATATGTATTCAGCTGCTTAAAAAACAGGCCCCTTTAAAATGTTAGGGGTTTTTTTAATTAACTTTTTTATATATATTTATTTTATTCATTTATTACAGACCCTGTAATGTTAAACCAATATGCTGTAATTACAAGTAAGCATTTATTGCTGCTGTTGCCACTGATGCAAAATGACTGACATGCAGAACTGGGGGCTGTGGGAGGTTTAGGAGGAAGCAAGCCTGAAATATTTCTTTCTGCAAGAAAAGGCAACCTAACCTTTTTAATAGAGAGATTCTTGACACATAATGAAAAAGCCAAACCTTGAACTTGGGAAATTATTTTTGAATACTGACAACCAATCAGCTTAGTGGCATTAAGGAAAAACTTCCTTCTCCACCTGTTTTGGACATGTGAAAAAAGGCATTTCAGATGTGCATAGCCTCCGTGAGCAATTAGAGGATTGGCTGCTTGTTATTTTTGAATCATTCAGGAAAGTAACACCTGCTTGGCTTCTAAAATTGTACTTTCATGATAGCACCACCTAGTAATTATTATTCTGAGTCATCAGCTAATGCTCATTACCACTTCATAATAGCAGTATAATTAAAAATTTGGTGCCGTATTTCAGTGAGGATGAAGGTTGGAAGCTAAAAACATGGCTTTAGAGAACTTAGTTGCACTATATTACTCTACCAGGTCTGTTGGATGGTTTCTGAATGGTCCTGAATTATTCCTGTCTTAAAGTCACCTTTTCATTTTTCCTGGTGTGTCTTGAATATGGGCAAACATTGTGAGGGAAGCAATGTCAAAGCAGCAAATCTTGTCTATCCAAAAAGGGGGCTTTTGGTTTGGCCCTGGAGAGGTTGAGGTCAGATATTGATGGAAATGAGCTCCTGCACTTGTTGCTTTGAAGGTCAGAGAGGACCCATGGAAGCAGTTGATCCCTGTTTGACATGTGAGAGGCTGACTGGTAAAAACAAGAATAATCAAGTAGTTTGCAGTGGTTAATTCTGGGTTCAAAAGGCACTTTGTATTCTTTTTTCAGTTCACATACAGGTGTACCCATAGTGTTGGTTTGCCTTGATTTTTCTGTGAAGAAAATTGACTGGGGAGTAGCCAGTCGTCTTTCCTCAAGGATTTATTTCATCAATGAGGTGCGGGAGTGCTCATAAAAACTGCCAAATTCCTAAGAACATCTTCGATCCAGAGGATTGGCATTCTCTGATCAAATCAACTCTAAGAAAAAGACCTAACATCTATAAGCTGACACAGACAATGCTTATTACCTCTTTATCATCCTCTCTTTACCTCCTCTCTACTAAATTAAATGGATTGGCTATAGTGTCTGTCTTCAAGTCTAGTTCTAAATAGAGCATATAGCTCCCATCAGGGCTCTTACCCATGTAATGACATTAGATTCAAGCAGTCAATGTCAGAAACAGATACATTTCAGGAAGTCCAGTGTTAAATGATGTAATTACATCTCACAATTTCAACATGATGCTTTGATGCTGTGTGTGTTGGAGTATCATGTTTGCTCTCTCTCTCTCCACTTCCCTGGAGTGATTGTGCTAGAAGGTAAACAACTGTGACCCTAATGATCTTTTACATTACTCTCTTCTAAATTATATTCCGACACTGTGAACTAAATTTTGGCTCTGCTTTCTGTGCAGTCTTGTTTGGTTACAGTAGCAGTGCTGCTGTTCAATTGAGTTTATTGTACCTCATGATCTACATCATATCTTTGAACTTGACTTGTGTTTTTGTTCAGGTCACACGAGAATTGATGGAATGATGGATGGATACCAGCACTATCTTTCTTAGATAGGACTTCCACATTCCTGGAAGATGTTTGCTTCAGATTTTGTTTCTTATAAAGATGAGGAGAGCTGGATACCAAGGATTGAATGATAATCATTGAAAATTATAAGCTATTTAATCTGCTATTTAGTTTGTTAACTTGTGTGGCATCTGTTTTTAAATAGAACTGCCTAGTTATAAGATGCTTAGTTTGCTGAAAGACATCATGTGCCTTCTTTAACTAAATTTGTCAGGCTCAGGACATTTTCTGGGTAGTATTATAGGTCTGATTTTCCTAGAGCTACATCGACTATTTTTCTGAGGATTCTGTATCCTAATTTTGTATATTTTTTGTTTCCATGAACATTTAGGTGGTCAAGACCAATGTCTTAAGTGGTCTGCAGTTTCCACAGTGAACTTATTTTCAGTCCCTAAATATTGCTAAAACACTTCTTGTTTTGTTGTTTAAAACATTCTCATAATGTGGTATGTAACAAGTCTTCAACCTCAGTAGCTTTTTGACTCACACTTATAAACTTGTGGGAGCAAATGATTTGGGCTGACAGCTCAACATTTTAACTTTTAAAAATGCTGCATAACGTCTTTTGTGACTTTCTCAGAAAATGGTACCTGCTGAGCTCCAAAACTCAATACTGCTGTGGCAGGTTGAGAGTGTGCTGAGTCTTCATTTCGGTGTGCCTGAAAGCCTCAGGTTTTCCAGCAAAAGTCTGGCGAATGGAAAGCCACTGCTAGATTTAGGGCACCTGAGCCAGATACACCCAACACCCATGCTGTGCTAACAGCAGCTTCAGGGACACATTTGCTTCTCCATTTTTCCTGAAAGGTGTCTAATGAGAAAATAACAATGACCTATTCACAGTCAGGGTAGCGTGATTTGCTTGCTATTGCTTTAGTACCTGCAATCCAGCCATAGTCTAATCTTACAGATATGGCTTGCCTCAACTTAATGTAAGGTAATAACCCACAATATTAAGGGATATTTATGAAACAAGTTATTTAAAATTCTTTCCTCCTGCTCTTAGCATAACTTAGTCTTGTTGAATGCTCTTAATCTTGAAATAGATTTCAGCTAGACATAAAGAAAGCTGAGTAGTGATGGTAATTCAGTTTGCTCTGTGATATTTTGCTCTTGCATATTTACTTTGCCGTTCTGCTTCCTATTTTATTTGAATCTTAATGTTCTTGCACTGCTAATGAGTGATTGTTTTGTTTAATGATGTGTATGATGGAGAGAAAAGAAACACAGTGGAATGTCATCTGAGAAAAATCCATCCATCCATCCTTCCATCCATCCATCCATCCATCCATCCATCCATCCATCTTTTTTTAAAAAGTTAATAATTTTTCCCAGCAGTATCAGAATGGTGATTCTTGCACAAAACTTGTGGTCTGTTACCATGACACAGGATTTCCCTAACCCCCACATTCTTCTGTGGACATGATCAGCTCTTTTCTGTTTTTCTTTTTAACATGCTTTGCAACTTGGAGCTAAGGCAAAGAAAGGAAAGAGAAAGACTTGCCAGAGCAGTGGGAAGAGAGATTGCAGGCTGGGAAAGGAGTTTGTGGTTTGGGGAGGGAGGAGGAAGCTGGGAGGTGGCCATGCTCTCCCCAGACTGGAGGAAACATGAGATCTGCTGCTTGTACTACCTCTGCTCCTTTCTCTTCTCATGCAGAAAAACAGCCCAAATTTCCTGGTATGCTCCATCAAAATTTTGCTGCAGCACACATATTTTTATCTTGTAAGTTAGTGCTCTCTCAATTTGCAGCGTTCTTCAGTGAGAGAACTGGGACAGAGTAGTTATTTCTCCATGAATGCTGAACAATCATTTTCTCTTACACCTTCCTGCCTGAACAAGCCGCTTCTCCACTGATGACAGTGTTGAAGTAAACAGTGGTTTGCAAGAAAATATCCTTATCAATATCGTGAGGCTGAGGTGTGTGTGTGTATATATATATATACATATATATATATATTAAAAAATCCTGTTATAGGACAGAAAGTTATATAAGAAAGAAATAGCATCTCAGCAGTCATAGCTTCAAGAGTTGGATATTATTACTGTTACCCTTGCTTCACAGAGAATCTTCCTGCAATGAATTGTCCAGGCTTTTGGACAGGGATCAAATGACTAACAGTTATATTTTATTTTTAGTTTGGACTGACATAGTTACCAGGAATATTTCCATATTGAAGAACTGCAAGATGTTCCTATAAATGACTGCTCTGCCATATCCATACCAGTGATATAAGCAGACAGGCAGAACTAGGACACAGGTTCCTACAAACTTCACATCTTGTGGCCTTGAGATATCTTAAGCTTTCACCTAAGTGCTTTACTACTGGTCATCCAAAGGAGGATGTTTCCTTCTTCTGTTGCTGTCAGTGCTTGCATGGCCAGAGACAACTGAAATAATTTATTATTTTACTTTAAAATAGAAACAACTTTTTAGTTTTGTATATTTCTTTTTTAAATCCACGTTGCCTCAGGTGCCAATTACCAGTGTATAGTACAAGAATGGGCACAGCTGACGTCAAAGCATACAGAGGCATACACAGGAATTCCTTAAGCCATGTTTGCTGCTTAAAAAGACTTAAAGTACAGCTACTCCTTCAGCACAGCACTTAATACTTGTTAGAGCCTTTATTTAGAAGGACTGCAGTTCATGGCTTCTCTGCCTCATAAGGTTATTTTTCTAATAAGAATTGTTTTCGGAAGGGTAGAAGTGAGAATTTCAGAACTAAGTGGTAACCATCAGTCACTGTTCGTGGAAGAGTTACCTGGAATCTAAAAGAGAAATCCAGCCAACTGCATCTCTGTCCGTGAGAAAAAATATTCTAGTGAGTCTCTGTCCTATTGTCCTGGTGGTACAATTTGTAAAAATTATTTTCTACTGTTTCCTTCTTAAAGGAAAGAGAATCTTGGGTTTTAGTCCAACTTGGATCTATTTCATTATCCCCATTACCTCCTGTGAAAAAACCAGCTTGTTTCTCCCTTCTCCTCACTCTTCCACATTGGATCATTTGAGAGTTCAGCAGCTTCTCACCTTGGCCCTGGTGGTCTCAGAATTGAAAACTCAGCTGTTCTGGATGCTTTTCAGAGTATACTTTGTTCATGGGCAACAGGAGTCCTGCAACAAGTGGCTCTGAAGCCGCAGAGACGTTGAGCTGGTCCTTTGGGACCAGTGGTACAAGAATTGGTTAGCAGAAGATTCTGCTTTTGGAAGACATGCAGAAAGAATCAGAGAAGTGGAGTTTGCTCCTGAGGTGGGGGAAATGTAGCTGAGAGGCTACAAACAAACCATATTTTTTATAAATACAGACAGGACTTCTGGAATCTAGATTAATCAAACAGCCAAACAGGAGACTTGAGGTGTTTTGAGCATGTCCTCTCTAAGATACCTCAAAGGGATTTGATCATCAGAAAAAGATACATGCAGCCTCTGAAGATGCTGCCCTTTGTTCTCAAGATCAAAAGATTATTTAATCTCTCTGAAAAACATCCAGTGCCCACTTTGCATTTCAACTTGTACAGGTACCAGGTAAAAAAGGAGCCGGCACTACCAGAAGTTGGAAACTGGCCCCTGGCCCTGTGTGCCAGTGTGATGAAACCAATGCTCCTCACCTTTGGGGCAGCACCTGTCTGTGTTTGCAGTGGTTTCTGTCCCACTGCCCAGGGATGCACCCTCTGAGATCCCCAGGGTGAAAGGTGCAGTTGACTGAACTGCTGTGCTGAGCAGCACAGTTGATTTGAATCATTTCTTTTTGCTTTTATGTACTGCTAGCAGAATCTTTCTCTGGATCCTTTACTGTTATATGTGGATGCTTTGAAGATTCGAAAATATATCATTGTAACTCTGTGCCAGGGAGGACCGCTAGTCTTTGGAGACATAGAAATGGAAGGATGAATGACATGGTCCAGCCCTGGTTCCTCTGGATGCTTGTGTGTCACAGCCCCAGATCATCACCACCCCAAGAGGGGCCATTTGATTTGTGGAGGGAAGAATAAAGTGTGAAAGGGGCTGAGGGAGTTAACTGGGGGACAGGAAGAAGGGTATATGGTCATGTTTGTGTCACTGTGATGCTGTGCCAGCAACTGCCTCAGCTCCCTGCTGTGACTTGTCTGGGAGAGATGCCAGTGGGTGCCCAGCCCAGTGCTGACAGGCAGCTACTTATCTTTCATGCTCTCCTGATCTGTCCTCATGTGAAGCGTTATCCTCCGTACCGCTGGCGCTGGGCAGCTGCTCTCTGGCGCACACGAGGTAGTGGTTCACTTCCAGGGTTGTTGTGATGGCCAAAATCTGGCTTCCCCAGGGCATGCAGCCTAGAAGGGGTGTCGTGTCCATCCTCTCTTTTTATTCCATAGGAACAATCTGGCTGTAGTTTCAGTTTTAGGCTGACTTAGAGCTGGCAGCCTTTCTTACAGTCCTGGGTGCTGAAAGGTTGGTTGGTATCATGCGATTCTGGCACCTTGAAAAACACCCTTTTGCATGATTTTCTGAAGAGCTTCTTGGACACTGTTAAAAACTTCTGATTTTTTGAAAAGTGACAGTCTTTTAGGCTGGGAACTCATGTGGCTCATCTTTTGCAGGAAAAAGATTGATGGTCTTCCAGGTTTGGCTCTGTAATGGCCATTTGTTCTCCTGAAGAAAAACCAGAAGCAGACCACATTTCATTTTGCCACAGAAGAAATGTCCCCAGAAATGTCCCCTTTGTGAACTTGACCATATAAATCTCATCCTATGATATAGTAAAGGCCCTGGGCTTCCTGAGTGTCAAATGGAGTTTTAATTTGTTTTCCAAAATAGCAAAAACTCTGGAATCTGTGTGTTTTGTAGTACTTTCTTCAAGATCACCTGCTGACTACATTTACACCAGCTTCTGGAAAAACATGACTTGAGCTTACTTCTCATATGTTCAGGCCACCTTATTACTGCAGGGAGCCACCTGAGAAATGTGTTAATGGCCATATGCCAACATGCTCAGTTCTATAAAACTGCTGAGATGAACCTGCTCCAACTGCTGAAAGCCAGAAACAACTACCCTCTTGTCTACACCAGGAAAACTACTACTTGTTAATTTGCCATCAGCCAGCAGCTGCTCTTGGGCTGGCAATGGTGGAACTGGTAAACGGAGCTTAGGCATATTCAACACTATAATAAAACAATTTTGAATTACAGAGCAGACTGGTAATGCTGCCTATTATCGAGGTTGTTTGACACTTCCCATTATAAGACTCTATTTTCAGCCACTTACAAGTTTGCCAATTTATAACAGCTTGCATTGAGATTTCTTTAACTTGGTGTCTGCCTCTTGCTGGATATTCTGTTATTATTGTTTAAGAAGAAAAAATAGCATTTAGCCAGAGCAACTCAGCTGTTTCCAAGAAGGAGGACTGAGAAAATATCTTGTTAGTCCTGTTAAATTTAAGTGACCTTTTCTTTTAACAGCTCAGAGGCAGGATTTGGCTACAAAGGGGAGTTGCTGTCACAGATGCTTGTGCCTTTTCTGTGAATATTGACCAAAACAGGTTGACGTGCAAGTTCTCAAAATATTTCAGTTAACACCAGCTAGCAGGTCTTTAATTCATGGCAGCTGATTTGCCCATAGAGTGATGCCTGAGGGCTGTGCAAGTCTGCTCTTCCGAGAGGGGAGTCTGGTTCCTACGTGGCCCCAGGAGCCTGGGTCTGTGTGCGGACATTGGGAACATGTGGTGCCCAACTTCCCTATGGCTCTTGACTGAGCCTAGGCCATACAAAGGAGGGGATGACTGATTTAAATGGAGCAGAATGCAATAGAGTCTGCAAGACAATTTTTGAGTGCTTTAGGGAGATTTAAGGTGTGTATAATATATGTAGAGGACCCTATAGGTAACAGATGTGTATGCACCTGTACACTGTTCACAGCAGCAGTTAGCTTCATACATTCCTCATAATTGTAGTCTGTTAAGCTACAAAATGCAAGCCAAAAATCAAATTTATTACAGTAATTTCACGATTATAAGCCGCA
>VRYO01001878.1:33145803-33204598 GCA_009812075.1 Sialia sialis
TGTAAGGAGAAGGAGACTGTTTCTATCTGTCTTCAAGCTCAGGAAGTGGCCACTGAGATACATTAGTCCCCAGCTTATTTGAAAATACTGGTTTTGGCAAAACCAGAAATACCACGGCTATTTTTAGTAGAGCCCTTCATTTCCCAAAGTTGATGATTTTGGTTTTCCATTTGCCCTGGATAAGATTATTTTTCAAACCCATTATACATTTATAGTTATGGTCATCCATTTAGAAACAAACCACAGAGTAGGGAGGCAGAGGAGCCCTGAACATACCCATCATGCTGTGTGGACTGACTGTTGTAATGGTGTATGAGAAACGAGCCTAAACTCTCTCACTCAGTCTAAATCCTTCACAGAGCTTACTGCTTTCTGCTCACCAAGTAGAAAGGCTGGGAACCATTTCTGGGTAAATGGAATTATTTTGCAGGAAGAGTTTTGCTTGCAAGAAAGGGAGGTTTTTATTTCTGCAGGAAAAAAAAGAGGAAGCAATGAGGCCTCAGAACCGAGCAAAAATGGACACATAAGACCACTGTAGTTGTGGATTAAATCAACACAGCATGTGTGTTTTGGATTTGTGCACACATGGTAATAAAAGCCAGCCAAACTCTTCATGGGATTTTACTGAGAAGAAGTTAATGCAGATGCCAAATCCATTTATCATTTCTTTGGTTATGTGCCACTGTCCCTTGTGACCTTCTCCAGGCTGTAAGCAGTGAACACTTTCTCCCCCAGTCCATACACTTGCTCTGGTTTTAATTGCTTCTTCGCCACTCCACTACTTATATGTTTTTCTCTTATAGTGGGCTAGCGACACTGCTTGAAGAAACAGAAATATTTGGACAGAGAACAGGATTGGCTCAGAAGCATTTTGGGGGGACTTTGGGGGAAAGTTGTTTATAACAGGACTACTCAACTTCTACTCCTTTTTCCAATTTATTATTCCAAATAATAAATTCTACTTTTTCTCTACCCTGTGCCTTCTCCACACTGCTTTCCCCCAACAACTCTTCCAATTAGAAAGGGTAGGTTCTACAGCCACTCATATATTTGTGGTCTACCTGAGGTAGCTGGTAGGAGGGTAAGTTCTTCCACGGCCTTCTCACGCTGCGCTAGGGAAGGTGTCATGCCTCAGTTGCTCTGTCAGAGCACACATTCAATTCAGGTCTTTCCTGCACTTCATTGATTCTGCAGTTGTTCCCTTCCATTACTGCTTGAAGATATAACACATCTTGTGCTGCCAGCACTCCCTAGCTGATGGTTGAGAGGTGCTCCCATTTAGTCATTGAGGTGAACAGGTAGTTTTGCTTTTATTCTTCTCTCATCCTCCAGAGACACAAAAGTTGACATCAAGAGCTGCTGGGCTTCACAGCTCCTCTTCTGACAACTCTGTCAGCTGGTCAGAATCAGCAGGGATAGTTTGAATAATAGGTCTTCACACACCTGGCTGGTTTTGGCAGAGACAGGCAAGGGAGGGAGCCTCATCCAAATGGCTCTGCTGGAAGCTTTGAAGGTTGGTAATATCCGCAGGAGTCTGGACAAGCACTGTGCTGAAGACAGTCACTCCTCCAGCTGGTGGAACTGAAGCTGGGAGATGGTATCTGGCTACAAGTTGTGACTAGTGTTTGTGACTTGCATTACGGCAAGTCTTTTCTCCCAGTCTTGGGTCAAAACACAGTCAAGGAAAAGTGTACTTCAAACTGAGGGTTGTGTTGTCGTGTGCATTCTTAGTTCTGGTATGTGGTTATGGGATCCAAGAGGATTTGTCACAGCTGGTGGCCATAATTTGCACTCTGAATGTTCAGAGAACACATTATTTTAGAGAAGATGAACACTGAGCTCACCTCAGTTTAGACCTTGGTGGGTGGAGTACAGCAAGCATGTGGTTGTGCCTGAAAACAAAACTTGGTACTAACATAAGCTGATTCACAGAACATCCAACTGATGGTTTCTGGAGAACCTCAGGATAACAACAAATGCACTCATCAACAGAGAATTACGTCAGGATGAAGATGTAAAAGGATCTGTTGGTCTTCTTATAGTCTAGTTAGACTAGAGTGCCCTCCTGTCATGGTACAGGCATGCATGAATATGGATTTAGAAGAGGAGGTAATTCGTTAGATTGTCAGCCTCTTCTGTCAGCTAGCAAGTACCAGGATGAGAGGAAATTTCACCAGAGAAGGTTTAGGTTGTATATTGGGAACGATTTATTCACTGAAAGTGTGATCAGGTGTTGCAACAGGCTGCCCAGGGAAATCACCATCCCTGGAAATATTCAAAAAGCATGTAGATGTAACTCTTGGCCATACAGTTTAGTGGTGGACGTGTTGGTGCTGGGTTAATGCTTACACTTGGTGACCATAGAGATTTTTCCCAACCTTAAAGATTCTGTGATTCATGAAGCACTGTGAGCTGGAAGGCCATTTTGTGGTGGTATTTGCAGAGGAAGGAATTTGACAACTTTCTGTATACTTCATCAGCAAAACCAGAGGGAGGATTTTCAGCTTTTCAGACTTCTTCTCTGTCCCCAGTGAAGTTCACCACCAATGGGGCAGGCAAATTTTTTGTCCTGTGTATGTTTGTCTGTGCGTGCAAGACAAAACCATGAAGACACATTTCTTTCCTTTGCACATGTTTAATAGTTTCCACAGAACTGATCCAGCCTGGGCTCTTTTCCCCCTACTTTTGGCAGCCTTTTCATGAGTTGAGTTGCTTCCATGCAGCACAGCTGATGATGGGCTGTGGAGCAAGGACACATCAGCAGTGTAAGCAGAGAATGCTGCCAGGACCTTGCTGTGCATCTTAAGCCTCATCTGTCTGTTGAGTTGTCTGTGTGCCTTGGCTCTAGTGTCTCTGAAGTACTACAAAAAGCACTGCCATGGCAAGGGTGGTCACTTCTAGAAGAGGTGTGGAAGGTGTAGGGGAGGAAGGACTGAAAATGCCTTCAGGCAGCTCTGTGTTCAGAGGATCCCTTTCATGGAGTAAGGCTGTATGTCCTCTCATTGCTGTGGTGTAAGAGATAACTGTGCTATCCTGCAAACCAGACTGATGAAATCTGTTTCCATTGCACAAAGATGCATTGTTCCCTGAAGCAGCTGAGTTTCCCTGTGGGCCCTAGCTGTAATTTGCCTCTCTTGCTTTCAAAGGTGTCAGTTTATTTTGAAAAAAAAATTTTAATTTCTTCATTTTCCTTGGAGCCTGCCTTCAGACTCACCAACAATAACAAAAAACCATTGAAAAGTGAAACTGCAGGCTTGTTCCTTCATTGATTCATGGTGGTATTTACCAAGAATGTGGTGGGACTTGGACTGATGCTCTCCCAACAGGAGAAAAATGGATCCCCACTGCAATACACATATCTCCCAAAAAGCTCAAGTGAAAATGAGCTCTTCAAGTATTTTCTTTCTCTCCCAAGTAAATCCATAATTAATTCAGTATGTTCTGGCTGTTCTCAGATGTACTTCATCTCTTGCACTATAGTCAGCCTTAATTTTGGAGAAACAATTCAGAAGGTTGAATTTTGGTATTTTCTCTGGACTTTCATTTTCTGTCAAAGTAATATATAGCCTTTGTAGGTTTGGTCTCCATAAAAAAATATTTGAAATGAGATCTGCTGTCATCCAGTGGCTGGCTTTTGGATGGGGTTTTAGGTAGTGGAACTCATGAAGTTCAGTCTGATCTATATTTGATAATATCCATAGAATTCCAGTATTTGAAATTTGTGATGAGAAAGCAGAGTGGGAAACAGCCTTGTCTGTCCCAGCATCATTGTCTGTCTGATCATGCAATCTCTTGCTGCCTTTTGACACCATCAAAATTTCTAATGCAAACCTGAACATCACTACAGAAAAATTAAATCTCCTGATAACATGCTGGCTTTTGTTAGGAACTGCTTGAAAGCAGGAGGTAGCAGGCCTGCAGAGAGTGTAGTGTGGATGGTTTCTGGCAGTGTGGCACAGCTGTTGCAGGTGCATTGCCTGAACAGCCAGTTTACAAGGCTCCTATTGCAGGGTCTGCCCTGTTCCCACCAGGTAACTGCTGATGCTGCACATGGTTGTGTGTTTTGGATCTGTTCCACACCTTGTAACCAAAGGCAAGTCACTCTAGTTTGTGGAGATACCGCAAAAGAGAGACAGTTGCTGCCCAATGAACATGTGTTATTTGGCTTTACATAGGAAAACATCAGTTAGGGTTTTCTTATGCCTGTTGGCAGAAAGGTGTTCTTTTAAAGAAATGCCAGTAATAATAAAAGCTACTTCAAGTAGGGTCTGAGTTTCTTGACTACAAGTGGTAAATTATGTAGATTATCAGCCCTGAGAAGCCTCGGATACTCCATGTCATGATTAGAGGGTGTGCAAATCTATTTGAGGACTTAGCTAATTTAAACTGCTTGAGTTCCATAGCTAAGTTACTTCAGGTAATGTTTAACAGCTGTATTTTCTAACAATGAGAGTTCAATATGTTACAGAAGGTGTAGTTTGTTTGCTGTTTGTGACCTTCTCTCATTTTAAAGTAATGCTTGCACTAATTACTGGTTTCAGGCATTTAAAAAGGGGATAGTTTTACTAATTGATTCCATACTGAAGTTACATAACTAAATATTGAATAGAGGTTTTCCTTTAGCTGTGTGACATGGTCTGATTTGTTGGCCTTGAAATAGATAATTGGAAGATAAGACAGCAGCTTTTTTAAAAAGAAAGTACCTGGATTTTACACTCAGCTTAAGAATCTCTTACTCTCTGTGTGCACCCATGCATACGATTTAAACCATATTTCTGGAATACACATGGAAGTTATTTGAAGGCAAGAAGGGAATCGTGTGTACGTGAAATGAGTGTTGTAGATCTAACCATGTCTATGTATATATATATATGTATATTTGATATTTATGCATATATTACTGGATGCTAATTCATGTCACTAAGACATACCACCATAAGAACAACCAGGAGAGTGTCATCCCTTGTGGCCCATCTAGCATTTGTGTTAAGAAGTTGTCCTTGCCACCCTCCAAAAATCTGTTTTGGTCTGCCTTTCCCTCTTTGAGTTCAGAGAAGTTGAAGTCTCCCTTGAGAACTGGAGTCTGTGGTCTGGAGACTTCCTAGAGCTCTTTACAGAAGACTTCATCAACTTCTTCACTGTGTGGTCTGCAATAACCTCCCATCACAGTGCCACCCTCATTGATCTCTTTTAATGCCAGCCCACAAGCATTCACCCAGGCTATTGTCCATCCCATAAATGAGATCCACACATCTGAATGTTGCTTTCCTATAAAGGGCAACAGTTCTACATTGTTCTGTTTCCTTAGGTAGATCTCTCTCATAGTTTCAGTTGCTCAAGAGAGCTCCATGGTCATAAAAGCCACATCTCTGCCTGAGATACCAGTCATCATGTAGCCAGGCATGTGTTGGCAGGATTGGATATGTACATGCACTCCTCCCTGTGCTCTTCCCTTTTGCATTTAGGATCAAGGAAAGCATTGCTTGGACTCCAGCCTTTACCCATAGAGCTCTGTAGTGATTCTTCAGTTCCAGGCCTAACATGGCAATATCACCACTGCCTACCTGGATGAGCAATAAAGGGTGATAGTTGTAGCTATAGGATGGTGAGCTTCAGCTTTTCATCATCTCAAATTTGGCACCCAACAAATAAACTGTTTTCCATGATCACACCTTGTGTCTGTGCCTTTCAGCCCTACAGAAGGCAATCTCCAGCCACTGTTACCCAGCCCTTCTTTGTGGTGTTCATACTTCATTAAGGCCTTGTGGACCTTGAAATCCCACTTCATGGAGTTTGCCCCTCATCCCAGGCTATTATATCACAGAACCAGTCCTGTCCCTCAGACCTAAGGGCAGAGAAAGAGTCTCTGTTCTGCTCCAGAAGTCCCAAGCTGCCAGCTGCTTGGGAGTCTATGTCCACCACACAACTTCCCTCCTTCTTCACATTGTGTAGCTTGGGTTCTTGCTTTTGCAAGACCATGAAGATGCTGCTTGTGTCCTGTTTGTCCTCTACTCTCTTCCTCCTACAGCCCCCTTAGGTGGGTGCACAGTGCCCCGTGGTGCTGCACTTCTCTGGGAGAGACCATGGAGGAGGTGAGGGCGAGCATCTCCCTCTGGGCTGTGGCTGCTGATTTGCTGCAGTGCTATTTCCAGCCACTGCTGCAGATCCAGAACCTGCTGATTCAGGTGGGAAGGCTGAAGTGCATAACAGCCCTGGGCATCTTGTAAAAGAAGGAAAGGAAATTAATTCCTAAGGATTCCCTGTGGCACAATGTTTTACAACAGTCTTGTTGGGACAGGAGGATGTGGTGTGGCTCTCCAGCAAAGGGGGCTGTGCTGGGCTGGAGGGATCCTGAGAGGAGAACCCTGCTGGGTAGCCAAGCTAAACTTTCCTTAAATAGCGTTTTAAAAGGCTGGTCCTAAAAACAGTGAGAAAATATTTCTTGCTTTCATGTCTTCAGGCATCCTATTAACAGGTTTGGTGCAGTCAACATCTCAATTTCAAGAATATGAAAAACTGTTGAGCTGCTTTTTCGTTTTGTGTGTATTTTTGCTATAGGGTATAGTGATACCTTTACTGGAATCTTTTTCCAAAACCAAATTATCCAATTTTGATAAGTCACTTTTGCCATTAATGGCCACCTTTGAGATAACTTTTTAAGCCACTTGAGTATTCTCACATGAAACTCAGTAGTTTCTTTCTGTTGGTATTGGGTAGTTTTTCTTAATTTGTGGAGTTGCTTTTCTTCATTCAAATGCATGTCTCAGCCTCATCAAAATATTAATAAGTAGGTTTTTATGCATAAGTATTTATTTCCAGACCCAATTTGCAGCTGTTATGGTTTGTTGGATCAGTGATTTCATTTTTTAATGAAAATTCTGAGGAGATTTTGATTATGAAATGCAATGTCTTGAAAAGAGCTGTTAAGTTTTAATGTATCAATACCTGCTTTTTAAAAAATATGCTTTTAAAACTTCATACCTGTTTAATTTATCCATAGTACCTCTGATTTTAAAATTCTGGATGACAGAAGACTTCTATCCCCCTAACAATTTGGAAAATAAATAAATAACTTTTAGGTCTAATTCAGACTCACAGAAGGAAGTAATAATCTAGAACAACATGTAGGATGGCTCTTCAGGTCTTTTTGTGTTCCAAAAAGCCCTTTGAGAACGTTTTGGGAAGCATTTTAAAAGCCACTGGTCCCTCTGTGGTGGGTTGACGTGGTATTTTTAGCATAGGAGACGGCATTACCCAAAATCACACAGTCCAACTGCCCACTGGAAGTGCAGCCCTTCTCCCAAGGTTTCATGTTTGAGTTAGTTCTCCTACAAAGCTGGTAGGGAGAGGGAGGAAGACTTACAGTAATTTCACTATTATAAGCCGCACCTGATTATAAGCCGCACACTCAGGTAGCCAGGTAGACCACGGGATTTGTCCATATATAAGCTGCACCCGAATATAAGCCACTTTTTTTTTTTTTTTTTTTTTTCAGCGAGGATCCATGTGCGACAAAGTAACGAGTTAGTAACAGAATCACGCCACTGCGGGGTTTGGTGTCAGGTGCTCAAGTTGCAAACAGTTTTCATTGACCAGCCAAACCTTTAAAGGTAGCCCCAGGTGCCCTCCCCGGGCAGCTCTCACTTCCAGGTTGGCATTTCGCTGGGATTTGTCCATAAATAAGCCACACCTGATGATTAGCCACACTACTGGCGGTAGGCTGGATTCTTCAATGAAAAAGGTGCGGCTTATAATCGTGGAATTACTGTACTTGGCCCTGCAGAGGTTAAAAAGCACTGTGCAACACTTTGGAGAAAGGCACGGGAACAGTGTGGCTATTTGTGTGCCCACAAATGTGGTGAGACAGTGGTTTACATTTTGCTGACAAACGACTTGGTTTCGATCCAGCTCAAGTTGGAAACAAAATTGTACACTCCAACTGAGCTGGATCCTACAGCTGTTCACCACATCTGGGCTTTTGTAGAGCTTCCACCCCCAAGCCGCTCCCACAGCGAGGCTCTGCACATTCTCCTTAGACAGATTATTCAGCAGGATCCAGTTGAAAACTGGCTTCATGTTTGCTGGGATTTGTTGGCCCTGAGACTGGCCTGTCTGAATGGAAAACGTTCTTGGAAGATGTGTGGAGAGCCCATCCCTGCCACTCTGCTTGTTTGTCAGTGCTGAGGGCTGGGGAAGCCATTTTGCAGTGCACAGAGCAGTGTGTGCTCTACCCCCTCTTCGGCTGTGCCAGAAAGATGAAAATGAGAGAACTGAAAGGAGAATGATCAGACTCCACTAAACCACTGAGGTTTTCATGATTTGGGTGGTGTACTTAAAAAGGACATTATAGGTTTGCCTTGGGTACTGTAATGCATGTTTTATTAGATGTTTTTTAGCTTGGTCAGGAAAGCTTGGTGATGTCCATGTTAGTTCTGGCATCCTCTCAGCCACCTTCTCCTACTGACTCCACTGCCCAAAGAGGTGGTGCTGTCCCCATTCTTCCTTTTATTCCCTCTCCAAATTGCTTGTCTGCACAGTGAGCCAGCTTACACAGCCAAACTGCACCAAACCAAAGAAAACGAGGTTTTTGCTACATTAGTGAGTCAAACCAGTTTGCTTCTTAGAGCCAGCTACAAGGAGGATGTGAGACTGCACTGTGCAGACGAAGGAATGGAGAAGGTCCCTGGTGGTGTGGGTCATCTGGGTCAGATCACTCAGAGATGTGCCCAAAGCATTCCTTCTTGGGTGTCCACCAAGGTGCAAACTCACCACGTGAAACCCATCCTGTAGAGACCACACTAATCTCTTTGTGCCTTTCTCGTGTTTTCAGTCTGGGTTCTTTGAGGTATATGCTTTATTTTTATGCAATTCTGTTGAAAGAGACAGTCAAGCACAAGAAAACAAATTTCATTTATCCCAGTGCTCATAAAAGCATTTGTCTTATAACCTGTAAAATGGATGGATGCCAGAGAAGCTATTCCTATTTCCTAGTCATGAGTGCAGTCAGCGCAGGTGATCTCTCACCCTCAAATATTAAAGCTGAGGCCATGGCAAGTGTTATTCTTCAGCTCAGTAATTCTGTATCTTACCATAACAGCTTGTACAAGTCACTGACTGCTGTAAATGTCCATGTCTTGCAGTAAAATGGATTTTTAAAAATGCTGTTTTACCTCATTTGATTAATTAAACTCAACAAAACTTTGAAACACTATTTCAGGGAAAATGTAAGTCTGCTGTATCACTATGGGAGAAGAAAAAAATGAAAGTGTATCACTTCAGGGGTGTGATAGTTTGTTTCTTTGGTAGAACCTCCTGTGCTGAAAAATATTTCACAGGGACATTGCTTCAGCCTCCAGTAGAGTTGCATGTTATTCTAAGGTTGTACAGCAGCTCAATCTGAATGCCTGAAAACCTTTCCAGATATTTTACAGGAAAGATGCTAAATTCTGCAGCAGTGTTAACCATGTGCTGCTGAACAATTAGACTGGACTTCTAGCCTTCACCTGGCAATGAAACAAAGGTTTGAATTGTGCATATTTGCAGGGTGTTTTGTTAATCATCCTTCTTTTCTAGCAAAGATTAAAGAGGTAGCCAGCCCCCTGCAAGCAGCAGGAAGCGTTTGTTGGCTAGTTGTGGAAGGAGTTGATGAACACTTGGTCTCCTGCAGATGCTGCTGTATAGAGGGATAACAAGAGGGAACACCAAGCACGCCCCCTTGCCTATCTACTCACAGCAACTCAGCCAGCTGATGATTAAAGCCACCTAGTTTTAGAGGGCACCAAGAGAAATGCTCTGGAATCTCATGCTGAATTGATTTCAGAAGTTACTGTTCTAGTTGTCAGCTGTGTTTCTTTAGCAGGGATGGTTGAAGGAAATGAAAGTTGACTTCCCCCTCATCACAGTTCACAGCCTGGTATGCTAACTAATGCTGAAATATGCTGGCCATCCTCTTCCAGAGATCACAACCTCCAGCAGATGAGCAGGATTGACAGTATGCGCCACCGGGCATTTACTACTGGGACGCATATTCCCATGTTAGGGCTAGGAGCATGGTGTTTGTGCTATCTCACTAACACCTTTACCAAAATTGTTGCATTCCACTGACCAACATATGTTTGCTTTCCTTGACCTGTGGACCTTAACCTTATCGAACCCCCTACCAGCTGGAAGGAGATCCTTTTACTAGCCCCTTGACCACCCCCCTTTCCTGAAAGCTATATAACCCCTGTGTACCATGTGATCTCTCTCTTTCCTCCTGGACCCCTTCAAGAATAAACCTTGGAACAGAGCCAGGCATCTGAGCCTCCTTTGTGTGCTTGTCCATGACCATCCCCCACCCCATCTCTGACTGAGAGCTACCTGGAAGATCAGGGATTTGGGGCAAAGGGGGACAGAGTCAGTTGGCGCACAACATGGGGTTAAATTTCACAAAATTATCCAGATTACAGTAATTTCACAGGTATAAGCCCCACCTGATTATAAGCCGCACATCCGGGTAGCTGGGTAGACCACGGGATTTGTCCATATATAAGCTGCACCCGAATATAAGCTGCTTTTTTTTTTTTTTTAAGCGAGGATCCACGTGTGACAAAGTAATGAGTTAGTAACAGAATTGTGCCAGCGTGGGGTTTGGTGTCAGGTGCTCAAGTTGCAAACAGTTTTCATAGACCAGCAAAGCCTTTGAAGGCAGCCCCAGGCACCCTCCCTGGCCGGCTGTCACTTCTAGGTTGGCATTTTGCTGTTATTTGTCCATAGATAAGCCGCACCTGATGATTAGCCGCACTACTGGGGTAGGCTGGATTCTTCAATGAAAAAGGAGCGGCTTATAATCGTGAAATTACTGTATATATTCACATCAACAGAGTGCATGCTGCTTATGGGAAGTCGTAACTTGTAGCAGATGTGATTGCTCTGGAGGCAAATGCATGTGTGCATGTCTGGCCACACTTCATAGATTTCCCTCACAACTTTAGGAAGGGCAAGGGCATGTTCCAGCTCACTTCTTGAAAGAGCCTATGCAGTACTTCTTTTATTTTGAAGGAAGACATCCAAGATTTTCTTTTTCTTTCCTTTTGTTGTAGTCTGCTGTATTGTGTGTTTCAAGCCCTGTTTCAAAACTGGGCTTTCTGGTGAGGTTAACCTTTCATCATATGTAAAGCAGGGCTTAAAACACTTGTATTATTGAAGGTATTCTGCTTATTCACAGAATTGGAGGGAGGGGAAGGCTTTTCTATCACGACCATAAAATAAATTCAGGTCAGACAGGTTTTGAAGCTTCTAGAAAACTAGAGGAATGTGTTGCTGTTAAAGGACTAGTTTCGCTGGAATTCTGCATGGATTGCTGTCAGTAATTTTTTCTTTCTGTGGGATCTGATCCCTGGGAATAAACTGTGATAATTTTGCAGGCTAGATACCATTTGGTGGTTTGAAGGGTATATAGCTTTCATGAAAAAAGTCTTGTTTAATCTTAGCAGAAATTGTGCAATATGTAAGAAGGATTTACAAATAAAAATCAAATTACTACCTTTTTTCAAGATTTGGTATTTCCAGTAAAGTGTGATGGATTCAAGTCATTCCTGTAAACTCCAACAGAGGCATACATTTATCTTCTACAAATTACTTCAATGCTTTTTAGGTATCTTTGATTTGTGTCTTGATGACTGGCAATGAAAACAAAGTTATGGAGGTGACAACTGCCTGCCAAAACTCCTTTATAGCTTTGTGGTTTTATCAGTTTACTGTGAGGTTACTTACCATTTTCTCCTTAGTATTTTCTACTACTGTGGAAAATTCAGGTTATTCATTCATTGAAAATGTTGAAATAGCTACTCTATCATTATCCTAATAACTTGGGTCAATGCAGCATGTGTGCACTGCTACAGATCAGTCCTACTTTCCTTATAGCTGTCTGTCAGAGCTTGACCCTCAGAAAATGCTGGGCAATTCAAAAAGACTTTATTTCCATGCAATTTGCCTCTTTGAAATGGTTCTTGCTTTCTGCACTGCCACCCACTACATACAGCTAAATGGATAAACATGAAATTGTTGTGCATATCAATATGATGCGCGTGCCAGAATGTGTCATGTACAATCTGAAATTACCAGCAGACATTTATCTGCCCTTTTCCTGTTTGTTTGTTTGTTTGTTTATGTATTTCTGTGCATATGGGTTTTTGGGCTACAGGTATTGTATGTTAGATCTAATGCAATATATCAATTCTGTTTTGAGTCGCTTCTTCATTATATAATCATGTAATGAGAACTAAATAACAAATTTCCTAACAAGTCAAATAAATGTTTTTAAAGTTCTCATTTGGAAAGATGTCTC
The DNA here is from genome assembly GCA_009812075.1 of Sialia sialis. Lineage (NCBI taxonomy): Eukaryota > Metazoa > Chordata > Aves > Passeriformes > Turdidae > Sialia > Sialia sialis. The sequence continues at coordinate 33,158,132 of VRYO01001878.1, forward strand.
TGCAAGAGCCATATTTTCTTTAAAGCTGTCAGTTTGGCAGCATGAGGTAAAATTGAAAAAGCAAAGTATGCATTTTTAAAAGTTTGAGCCATAGAAAATAGTACTTCAAGAATATTTTTGTTTTAATAACTTTCATTCTTAGAAGAATTGTATCTTGTAGTTCTTTGCTATTGCTGTGTGATTGTATGATTTTTTTTATTTTTTATGAGGTAAACATGGAGACTTTACCAATTTTTGTCTTAATGTCCACCAGTTTTGAACTGTTGCTCCTAAAAGTTTCATCAAACATATAATAGATTAAGGAATAAAAGACTTGGTCCTAGCACTAGTAAACTGAAAAATACTCTGGTGGGAACTGAATGTTTCTGCATTCCTTTTCTTCTGCCCTTGGCAGAAAGCATGACAGTGGTTTGCATGCATTTTTTTCCTCCCATTACTTTTGCTGGTGGCCATTAATGCTGTTACTTCCATTATCATGTTTCAATCAGTGTGCCTTCCTGAGAGAATGTTCTTCACACAGCGTCATATTTAAATATGATTCTGGTCAAGGCAGGACTGTATTTTTTCTGTTGAGCTTATGGCTCAATATGTTGAATTATTGAGTTTATTGGATGCTTTCTGAGTCTAGAAAATAATAATATGACCTGCAAATAAAAGCAAATTCCTAAGAGAAGAGCTTTTATGGACATATTACTTTCAAATAGCAGAAGTCACTTTGAAGTAATTTCTCCTTCTGAGGTGGTTTTAAGAAACAAGCAATTGTGCATGACAAATATATTGATTCTCTAACATCCCTTTTCTCTAAAGGTGCCTATGCAATTCTTCCACTGCTTTCAAGGGAAACATTTCAGTCTTTGAACATTGTGTGTATGACTTTGAAATCCAAACATTTTGAGCATGTGGCAGGGTAACAGCTTAAAGTAATTTCGAGATTATAAGCCGCACCTTTTTCATTGAAGAATCCAGCCTACCCCAGTAGTGCGGCTAATCATCAGGTGCGGCTTATCTATGGACAAATCCCAGCAAAATGCCAACCTGGAAGTGAGAGCCAGCCAGGGAGGGCGCCTGGGGCTGCCTTTAAAGGCTTGGCTGGTCTGTGAAAACTGTTTGCAACTTGAGAACCTGGCACGAAACCCCGCAATCCTGTTACTAACTCGTTACTTTGTTGCACATGGATCCTTGTTTAAAAAAAAAAAAAAGAATGCAGCTTATATTCAGGTGCGGCTTATATATGGGCAAATCCCGTGGTCTACACTGGTGTGCAGCTTATAATGTGAAATTACTGTAATTCTCTGACCAGCCTTGCACTTTCTTTACAGACTCTGCAGTACTAATCATAAATATGTGAGTACAAATAATCCTTGCTCTTAGTAGAGCTGACTTTTGTGTTTGCTTCCTAAGGAAACTACCTGTATGCATTTGATGTTTAAGAATTGCTTGTAAACATGTAAAAAGCTATTACTATGCAAATTTGGTATCCACGGCCTTTCCATTTTGCTGATTTCTTGGGCTCTCTGAGGACTATAGCTATAGTAAAAGTGCTGCAAACCATGGTAGAAACCTCAGGCTTAGCTTTCAGCCCAAGACTTGGCTGAGCTCTTCACAGCTGTGTGAAGGCAGCCACATCATGTAATACAGTCATCTCGTTAGGTAATCAGTTGACCAGATACATCATTACTTAAAAAGCCATTGTAGAGAAAAATCTCTTCTCATTCTAATCTGTGGTTCAGCTGTGATACTAAACTTAAACTCAAACAAGTGTGTATATATATTTAGATGACTGACTTCTGAATGCAGGCCAGACAGAAGCAATTTGCACATTGAAATGTGACAAGCTCACAGTGTAGAATTTTAATCAATGAGACATTTTAGCTCATCTCCATGTATTATTTATACTTGAAGACTAATATCAGATTAAAATATGGCAAACTTGCTCTTCCTGGAGGAGAGTTTGGAGAGAGTGTGTAAAGACCCAGGGTGATGAGGCTGGTACAGTGAGGACATTAAACTGGCAATCAAACTGGTTGTTTACGACAAAAGGTATCTCTGTTATCATCTTTGTAGTGTAAACCAAAATACTGGCGCTCTTCCATGTGCCAGTATGTTCTCCTGTTAAAATTGAACTCCAGAGACAAGGTTACTGCTAGGCCTTCAGTGCTTAGCTTTATGGAAATTAATTTCTTTGCTGCTCTAATTTATGAGGTTAAATGATTGTTGTGTGGAATAGCTGGCTGTAGTTCTCTATGTTAATACTGTCAGACAACTTTTCTTGCCGCCACCACCTTTCAGGGGATTTTGGTGAAAATACCACACATCTCAGTGTACAGCACGGTGTACAGTACCCAAATTCCAAGACAAATAGGTGTTTTGCAACTGCAGAACACGTCTGTGTCCTTGAAAGTACCAGGACAACATCCTTGACCATCACATCTGTGTAGGTATCATCCATCATTCCCAGTATTTTCAGTACTTATCATATGAAACTTACTGTTCAACTTTTCTAACCTTAACCAACAAATATGAATTAAAATACCCTGTAAGAAGAAGGAATTCTTATATGCCAAAATGAAATATGTATTCATTAAAGGAACATTGAGATCACTGGAAACTTCAAAGATGAATTTGAGGCAGAGAATGATTGACTCGTGCTAATAGGGAAGAAAACTTTATTCCCAGCTGGAGAGGAAACAGGACTGGCAGAAAAATTTTGAAGCATTTGTTAATAACAGAACAATCTTGTCTTTGGGGTTCTGTTAAATGCATTAAAATCAGCTTCTTTTCTCTTAACTTGCTGAATTAACATTAAGAGATTAACAGTATTGCAACAGAATTCTAAGAGTTCTGACTTGATCAGTTCTTTGTAAGTGGATAAACTTTATTTTGGCTAGTGTTGAACAAGTAACTCATTACAAATAAGTAATTCAAGATGATGAAGTGGGTTTTGCTCGTAAAAAATTTCAACTGCATTATTTAAATGCATTCCATACATTTTTCTTCCCAGCGATTGGGCAAGAGAGAAGAGCTGCCATGGTTACTCTCTTTTTGAGAGTGCTTGGAAATTACTTAATTATCATTGTAAGTCCAGAAAAGCAGCAGAAGCATGAGTAAGTTCTCAAAAGTTTCCAAATATTTTACTTGAAATCTCAGGCTATTTCAGAGATTCTTCAAAGAGAAGCAGTTATAAATATGGAACTGCAGAAACCATGTGTATGATTAGGCAAGTAGAAAACCTTGCTGAGGGGTTTTTGGGTTTATCACAATAAATACTCAATAATCATCAACAAAATCACTTAAGCTGATGGTGAGCTTAAAGCATCTTCAGGGTTTCAGCTTCAAGCATATCTTACACAATACTTGAAGCCCAGAGTGCATGTGTGTGGAATTGCAGAGAATGTTGTTGCATCAGGAGCTCAACTGACACTGTTTCTTATTCAGATCCTAGCCTGCATGGTAGCTTGCCCCATGAAAGAAATTATTGTAATTGTCATAATAAAAATAATTTAACAGACTGCTTTTTTTTTTTTTATAGTCAGCAGTCCATAATGATTGGTTTTATTATGTTATAAGCTGGTTAAGTCAAACGCACATATTTGAAATGTAAGTAAGAAATTTTAAGGGCTCATAACTCAGTGGGCATTCAGCTAATTTTTTTAAACTGAATTAATACTTTACACAATTCTTTACTTGACATACTGTTCTCTTGGGGTTTAGAAAGACAGTAATTATATAGCAAACATACACTCATTATTGCAATCACTTGTTGCAGTTCAACAGTGTCCATGAAGATAAGTCACGTCTTTCTGAAGCATTATGGTAATTTAAGTTTTGGTTTTTAAGTCTATTACCTATCACAATTGCTAAGCTCCACTGTAGAACAGAAGGTAGTTTGAGTAATTGATACTGGATTAACTGTCTCTGTTAAATAGGTAGCAGGTGCTTAGGAGATATTGGGGCTGCTGGTCCAGGTGTTTGTAGTAGGGTTTTAATAGTTTATTTAAGGTGGTTTTTTTTTCCCTCCCCCGTGTAGTCTTAAAGCAACTGCATCTTAGCAGTTCTCTTCTGTGAATATCATCTCCAGGTCAGGATGCCATAAATGCTGAGACTAAGAGCAAGACAGCACACAAGTAGTCAAACATCCAAAACTAGACAGAAAACAAAAAAGAGAAACATGTAGCAACTCCTTTCATCACATCATGTGGGAGTTAAATCATATATCATCATTTAATCTCACAACGGAAATACAAAATATTTAAGAGACATTGTTAGAATAATTTTGGAGGATATACTCATATTCAATGATACTTTTTAAAAAATTGAAATAAATCAATTAATCACATTCCCCTGAAAACAAACATCTGAATTGAACATTGCACATGCCTACTCTGTATTTAAGTATCCATTTTTCTTTCAAAATTCATCTTGTGATTCAGTTGACCAGAAGGATCAAGCACCTCTCCTATGAGGAAATGCTGAGAGAATTAGGATTGTTCAGCCTGGAAAAGAGAAGGCTTCAGGGTGACCTAATTGTGTCCTTCCAGTGCCCAAAATGAGCTTACAGAAAAGATGGAGCAAGACTGTTTACAAGGGCGTGCAGTGACAGAGACAAGGGGGAATGTGTTCAAATTAATGGAAAGTTTGGATTTAAATTAGATATTAGGAGAAAATTCTTTACTGTGGGGGTTGAAAGGCACAGGAACTGGGAAGTTGTGGGTACCCCATCTCTGGCAGTGTTCAAGGACAGGTTGGATGGATCTGTAAGCAACGTGGTCTAGTGTAAAGTGTCCCTGCCTTCCAAGGCAGGAGGGTTGGAACTACGTGGTCTACAAGGTCCCTTTGCAACCCAAAACATTCTAGGATTCTGATGAGCTCTTTTTAACTTTCAACTTGTGACACAGATTGTGGCTGCATGGAGAGCTGCTATCTGCACATCTGACTTCAACTGACCTTGTAGTTTTTAACATTGTGAGATGATGGTTGGCCTTGATTATATCCTTCTGCATCTCTTTTCCGTGTTCAACTGCTAAGCTACTTAGTCTCATGTCTAAGGGTTTGTTGATTCAAATCTTTCAGCTCTTATTGCCCATGTACATGTTTTAATTCTGTTGCCTTTTTCAGCACATGTGGATATTTGGGTTTTTCAATATTTTGAGAAGGAGCAAGGTAATTATGTTATGTTCTAGTTAGTTTTTGTCTTGCTGGTAAGGTTCCCCTCTAATTCTGCCTTTGTCTTCTGGAAATTTGCACTGGCCTGGTTATTCTGGTGTAAATCTGTGAGGAACCACTCCCTGTTATTGTATCCTAATCCTGTCTCTATCAGTTTTCCAGGTCAAAGGCAAGAACTGATCTTCTCAAAGTACCTTGAAGGGATGACTCTAATGCTCCCCCCAAGGGACTCTGAAAGGAGATGTCTGTTCATGTCTCCACCCATATAACATGGGGTAACTGCACAGAGAGCAGTTCTTTCATCCTCCCCTTTGGGCTTAGGGAGTTTGGGAACATTAACTTGCCTTGACAGAAATATGGGGCAGCTGTACAAGTCAGTAGGACAATCTACCTGCTTAGAGTACAGCCCTGACCCTGTTTATCAGTAGGAAGACATATCTGTATCTCTCTTCTGTACCTGATTGCACAAAAGCACGCTCTTTTCTGCAAAACAAAAAATAGTGGATTATCTGCTATTTTGGGAAAAATACAAACCACTGCAGAGAAAAATAGACTGCATTTTAAAGTTTTGAAAACGTGGTTGTGTCCTTTAACTGGACTTTGCAAAGATGGGAGTGTTTAGGTGCCATTGCAGTGGAGGCAAATAAATACCTGGCTAGGTTGTCTGCTGCATTTCAGGTTCTGAAAATAGTTCTGTCCCACATCTGACAAGTTTGTGTGGTACTGGCTCCTCCAGGGAGTTTGCAGGTTTTTGAAAATTCAAGATGATGCTTAGTATATTGTGAAATAATAATTTGCAATAATACTTGAAATTAAGGCTTCATTATTCTACATAACCAAAGAGTTAATGAGTTTTCCAAATTATGTATCTACAGATTCTCTTATGGTAATTTAGATGTAGTTCTGACTTGAAAAACATGGATTTGAATTTAAAAATGGGGTTCAGATCTGCCTCAGGATTTATTGTGGGCATCATGAAAACAAAGGCAGAATGTTCTGGATTTGTCTTTCAGCATTTCCATTGCCAAGCAGCTGAAGAAAATCTGGATACACTTTTGAAACTTTTATTACGAGTACTTAATAATTATTGTCTTAAACCTATTGGTAGTTAAACACTTTTTGTTGCTTTTTAGTTCTTGTAGAATTATCAGTAGTAACTCCTTTAAAATTTCACATTTACTTAGGAACAAACCAGACTGAGAAAAATGCTATTGTCAGGCAACTCTGGACAATTAAAATCTCAGTTTGAGAAGTGATATTTAATTACTTACTGCCTAGACAAGCTTGTAAAACAAATTTAATTACGTGCATCAGACAAGCTAGTGGCCTCCACTTAAAATCCTGTGTACATAGGATGACCTGAGTGTCTGGCCTGAGATTGAACAGAAGAAAAATATAAAAGCACAAGTTTTCTTCTGCACGTCAGCACAGTGCAGCTGTGCTCTAAACCTCCCTGGGGAAGCAAATGCATTTGCTGTCTGCCCCACAGTCATGACAGAGAAACCAAAAGAGAAATTTAACCAAGGTAGAGGTTACTGAGCTCAGTTCACTGGCTGAATAGATATGCTATGTTCTATCTGCTAGAAACATCAAAATAATAGCTACTAGCAGCTTTATTTTTACTCTGTTGTACAAAAGGAAGCCTGCAGTTGAATTACGGTGATGGAGATGGATAGTTTAACTGCTGATGGGTTCTCATAACAAGGAACTAGATTTAGGTATTCACGTGTCTGCAGGAGGGAGCGGGTTGTTTATCTGTTTGTTTACTTCCATGCTACAGGATTGCATTGCAATTGTGAATAAACACGCCCAGGAGGAACATCTGTAGGTATAAGCACCATGTGCTTGTCCAGAGCTTGCTGTGGAATTGAACTCTAGATGGGGAGATGGTAGTTTGAAAAGATCAAACTTTTTTGGGGTGTAAAGAAAGAAAGTACAGTAATTTCACGATTATAAGCCGCACCTTTTTCATTGAAGAATCCAGCCTACCCCAGTAGTGCGGCTAATCATCAGGTGCGGCTTATCTATGGACAAATCCCAGCAAAATGCCAACCTGGAAGTGAGAGCCAGCCAGGGAGGGCGCCTGGGGCTGCCTTTAAAGGCTTGGCTGGTCTATGAAAACTGTTTGCAACTTGAGCACCTGACACCAAACCCCGTGCTGGTGCCATTCTGTTACTAACTCGTTACTTTGTCACATGTGGATCCTTGATTTTAAAAAAAAAAAAGTGTGCCTTATATTCAGGTGCGGCTTATATATGGACAAATCCCGTGGTCTACCCAGCTACCCAGATGTGCGGCTTATAATCAGGTGTAGCTTATAATTGTGAAATTACTGTACATCATGGGAAATATTTGTGTACAGAACTGGAATGAAAGCTTCTCAGTGAATGCCAAAACATGTACAAGGCCCCCAGACAGTGGTCTAGGAACAGATGAAGGGATTATGTTGTTGCAGATGGAGAGACAGCAGTTGAGGTTGGAAATGCACATCAATGCTTTTTGTCTTTGCTTTTTACTAAAGTCCTGATTCAGATGTTCTGTGTAAGGCTCTGACTTCCAGACTCAAGCAGATGCTGTGGGGTGCAGCATTGGCCCCTCCCTGGCAGCAGCTTTGCTCCTGTGTAGGTAATGGAGCCCACCAGCCAAGGCTGCTAAAAGCACATCCTTGGCTGCTTCACTTTCCAGCCTGATGTGGAAATGAAAATAGTGATTTATGTTACAGTGTGACATTTTGTTGTAAGTGCTTCCCAACCACATTTTATATTGAATTAATGTATAGACCTTATGATTTTATTTTGGCATTAAATTAGCCAGTGATATATATGTCTTGACTGAAGATTGAGCAGCTACCTACCAGTGTTGTAGATGTTTGCTTGTCGTTGTAACTGATGGAATTCCAGGAATATATACACTGTGAGAAAGAGATACAACCCCAAAGAGTTAGTATTGCTATTCCTAGCAAATCTATAATGTACATGTACACACACAGGAAAAATACCTACAAAGAGACACAAATGAATCTAGGAAACTGCAGGTTTTCCTTATAATTCTGTATTGTATATTTCTGTCCTTATATGTATGTGTTCCCTATAAAATACAAGTTTCTTTCCCCCAGTATTAAACTGCTCCATCAAAACTCTTTACTTATCACTAAGATGGAGATACATATAATGGATAAATCAAATTGAACAATAAAAAACTGCTACTCACAGGAAAGTTGGGAAACTTTATAGATACTCTGCTGAAGGTGTTGGTGCTTTTTACCAGGAGGTGAGTATGACTGTGGTGATACCTAGTGAGGGTGAGTAACAAACCTCTGTTTTTCACTGAAATTCACTTAGATTAATTTGCAGGGGGAAATAGCACAGTAGGAGTGTAGCGCTACCATTTTTGAGAGTCATACATGGCAGTCCATTGTTATAGCTGAAAGTTCTCTGTATGTCCTTTCCTCTGCATAATTTTGTCAGGCCTGTTGATCCTTCCTCTTTATATCGGTTCTACTTCAAATGAGCTCTGCAAAAAAAACTTGCTGTCAGGTCTGGGAAATACCATGCAACACCTTAATTTTCTGCTTTACAAAATGTTCTGAAACGCTTTCAGAGGGATCCCAGTTTCTGCATTGAGTCAGCTGCAGTAATTAGGGCGTGATGCAATTGTTTCTTCATGGGCCTGAAGCCATCCCAAGAACCACAAAGGCTGATTTCTTCCTTGTGAAAGGTTGCTTTAACCCTTGGCCAGGTGGGTGTCATGGGTTTTGTTCAAACACTTCACATTCTGAGACAAATGGAATCACAAGGCCTTAAGTTACTCCACTCACAGGACTGCAGATCAACATGTGCCTCTCTAAATATTTAGGAAGACAAAACATTGTTCAAGGAATGTGATTTTGGGCTGGGTTTTTTTGCTACAGAATGATAAAAATATCATTCACAGCATTCTACTTGATAAATCAGAATCTGAAAGTATTTATTTTGGCCAGCTTGATATGTTGTTATCCTCCTTCTTCCTTCTGGAAAATTTTGGCCTTTTCACTAGTTAATTCCTTGAGGAGCATTATTTTGGACTGCTGAGAAGAAGAGCAAAAATCTGCAAAGCTATTTTCTCTCAGATGGTAAAAGGAAGTCAGTTATAAATTTGATGATTTGTGCTATGTTTTTCTTCTTGTTATAAATACAGTAATTCTGCATTTTAAGAGAATTTAATAAACTATGTTCACAGGCACACTTTGGATGTTATGTTTCTTAACGCCTGCTCTCACTAAGGTGGCATGAACTGTTACTGGTCTTTCTCTCCAGCTATTATGGAAAAATAATTTTGAAAATTGAAAGGTGCTTTGGGGGTTTTGAGTTTGCTTTTACTTCAGATCTCAGGTTAATGGGGAGGTTTTTGCAGGTTGTCCATGTAGAAAGATCTCATGCACATTTAATATCTTTTCTCAGAAGCCTGCAGTGATGACTTTAGGTTCTGATTTCTTTCATGAATACTTGAATTTATCAACTAAAGACAGCACATTTACTCTCTTTCCAGCTCTTTTCATGCCTTTGGCTATTAAGGTATAGGAAGGATGTATTGTAGTGATGCAAATTCAGATCCAATTTTAAGCTGTGTTATCAACATTTCTGTTGTGTCTTGTGTGAGTATTCTTACTAATACTGCTGTGTAAGTATTCATGCTAAATCTCTGCATGCAGTGGGAAGGAATTATCTCTCCTTCTTTGCAAACACAACTTGCACGTTTTTGCTTTTTCTCTAAAAAGGCTGAGAGGACTTGCTGAATGCTTCTCCCCAAAGATTTTAATGGCCAGTTCCTTCAAAATAATTTTGTGACCCAAGATGCAGGCATTTTTGTGCTCCCTCTGAATACATCTCTAGCTCAGATAAAAACCTGACCTGAATAGATATGTGCCAGAAATTCATCACCAAAGACTGGAGCCTAAGTGATCGGAACACATTGAGGGCTTTCACTTTTTACTTTCTTTGTTTTTCTAATAAATATCAATTTACCCTGATGCTCTTCATTACCTCTAGATTAGTCAAAACCTCCTTAAATTACATAATTACTAGTAAATAGTGCGTGTTATATAAATTTATGCATGAATAATACATGTAAATTCAAACAATGAGGGTCTTCACAAACCTCACCTATAGAATATTCTGGTATGAAATATTTTTCTAGTTGCCTTTCATCTCTTTTTTTTTATTTGATGGGCAAGGTAGATTCTCCTACAGCAGGCCTGTATTTGTTATTGATTTTGTTTAATTTTCAACTTTGGACCCAAGCTGTTTAAACAGATTACTCCCTACTTTTATCTGAGTTAAACTTCCTCATGCTTTCATCAAAGCAAAAGAGATTATTTGACTTTCTGTCTCATAACACAGCATTACAAGAAAGTCATATGTTAAGTGACAGTGATGGATTCTGTATTAGGAAATGGCAGCTCTGTCTGCATGTAAGTCTCTTGTAATAGTTCCCCATCAAAGACCAAAAAAAATCTTGCTTTTATTTATTTGTAGTCTACTTATTAGTATTCATTACAGTTGTATTTACTCTTAACTGAAGCTAATACATTTCAGAACTAGATTAGGTGAGAGCGTTTGAGCTGGAATAACAATGTGGAGGCATAATATGTTTGTATCCTGGCACTGATCCTGTACCTTAACTTTCTTACTCCTAGGCACACAATATTTGTGAACTGACTAATACCTGGCAATAGAAGGACACTTTCTCTTCAGACTGACTTGCAGAGTAGTGAGATATAATGGTAACTAGCACCAACACAAGCTTGCGGCACAAATAATGTTTTCTGGTGGGATCAAAGCTTCTTATCCTTCTTGTCTTATAAGAAGTTTAAGATGGAGATAGCAAGATGAATAGGTACTCAATTGACTAAATCTGTGGCAAATGCTTGAAAGACTGCTGGGAACATGCAGAGCTCTGTCTGCATTTACCTTTCAATTATCTCTGCCAGAACAGTTGGGTTATAGGTGTAGAACATGGGTTTTTCCTCAGCAGGCAAGTCAAGATGGACAACAGCAAGTGCTTTGGAGACACATAGCATCATCAGGGATTGTGGTGCTGAGTGACTGGATGTGCATTTCTTTCTCTGAGCTCTCTTGGACTTTGCTCCAGGCTGAATAGGTGAAGTGTTAAAATACCACCATAGGTTCTACAGACAGTTTTTCCTATAGAGGAACTATGGATATTTCCTACCATTATGTAAACTGTGGTAAAAGGACTTCAAACTGCAGCAAATGACATGTCCCAGACACAGTCCCAAGGCTTGGCTGAGCAGGCAGGGAAACTCTTCCAGGGCTTTCATGCAGCAGGCACATGACTCCTTGTGAGCCCTGCAGATCTATTCACTCCCTCATATGGCCAGGCTTCTCTTCACATTGTTGTCTTTCTGAACAAACAGTGCTTTATACAGAGACCTCGGTGTCATCAGCCTGGAAAGAGCAGCAGTGCAGGTGATCTCTGCCTGCACTAAACCCCAGAAGCCCACCAGGAATTTATCCTCCAAATGTGGGTCAAGGATTCCTGCCTGTCCTGGGAGGCCTGGATGGCTTGGACTGGACCCAAGTGAAGGAGGGAAGTGCACAGAAACAGGAGCTGCAATAAACTCAGGAATGTACAGAAATAAAGCATACTTGCCTGTTTAATTTTTTCATGTTAGCCACTTCAAAAGAGCTGCTGCAAATGATCAAGGCATTTGAATCTATTGAGGGAGTTTCTGGTATGGCTCAAAATTGAATACTAATTGGTTATATTTCTGTAGGAAAATCAGTCCAAGCCTGAAGTTGCTGTACTACTGAAAGATGATGCAACTTGGCATTTGCTCAGGCTGTGTATAATCCAACATATGGACACACTGCAGTTTTACTGGCAACCTGCAGTACCTCTAGATATACTTCTGTACAAAAAGGAAGCAGCACCTATACATATATGATGATAACTGCTTTTCATAATTATGTATTTCGCAGGTAAGATATGGAATAAAAAGCAATAATGCTAAAATTAGAATATCAATACTGACATGGATGTTGAATTGTTTTTCTGATAGTGGTCAATAAACAAGTTAGGAAGTAGCTAATAATTTTGCCGGCCAAATTAGATTTGGTTACATTAATCACAAGTGGCATGTGTTCATCCTCCAACGCATCTCTTTACTGAAAATTTTGTGTATGTACTGAGGATGAGATATAAATGGCCCTGCAGGTATTTTGTGTTAGTATCAAGGATCTATACATTTTTGTGATTTTCACCTATACCACGTAATGGTACATAAGAAGGAATAGCAAGTGTGATTATAATGATCTGAACAGGCTCACTCTTAATGATATACAGCTACCTTCCTATTTTTTTGTCAAAGCCTTTCTCTAATATAAATGCCTAGAAACTTATTAAAAATCTGATCTCATTAGGTACACCATCAGTATTAAAATAGTGTATCCTAAGTCTCAGTCATTTAGAAATTATCTGTACATGAAAAGATTAAATGAGGGGCTCACCAATTAGTATAAATGTCTTAGTGGAACAGAAAGTGACTTCAAAGAATATGATTATATATTTGGGTTCTATGATTTATTTTTTTTTCTGAAGTACTACTATATACATTTTTGCATAATGCTGGAATATTTGAAGCTTTTTCCCCACTTTGGTGTGCAAACCAAATGTAAGGGGAAGAATTGAAACATTTAAAATTCTTTTAAAACAATCTCTTTTTAGTTTCTCGAGATGCAATGATTGACAATTACAGTAATTTCACGACTATAAGCCGCACCTGATTATAAGCCACACGTCCTGGTAGCCGGGTAGACCACAAGATTTGTCCATAGATAAGCCGCACCTGAATATAAGCCGCACTACTGGGGTAGGCTGGATTCTTCAATGAAAAAGGTGTGGCTTATAATCGTGAAATTACTATAAATGTAAAGTCTTAGGCTACTTTTGGTCTTCTGCTGCACCACTGTTTGTTCTTACATGTGCAGTAGGATGGAGTTTGATGCAGCATTTAATCCTTTTGATCACTCCATGGTACATTGCAAGCCTTCCTATGAAAACCCTGTGGCTGTGTCCATGTACGATCATCTCTGATCACCTTTGCTATTTGGTTTTGCCCATATCACAATCAAATTATATCAGACAGTGCTATCAGAGTCCAGTAAAACTTGAATTCCCAAACTCCATCAAGCCTCGAGTCCTGCAGAGAAGGCTCCCTCCATCATGTGAGGAACATTCCAGTTATCTTGGAGCAGCTGGCATTTCCAGCTTCCAGTCCTCCTCCTTTGGGTTGTGCAACATCTGGCAATCAAAAAATGTTTTACTAACAAGTAGCATTAGAATAGGGTCACATGCTGTGTCAGGGACAGCTTGGAAAGAAAGCAAGTATTGTATCCTCTTGTGTGCAACATCCCTGTGCCATGACCTGGTTTTCCATAGTAAAAGATACAGCGTAGTTTTAAATTTGGATTATTTTGGTGCATTTTTTTGAAACAGAGATTCTTAGTTTCTATAGAAATTTTGGCCACTCTGCAAGGGACACTGCATAATTCTGATGTAAACCTTTTTCACTAGAGCACTGCATAGTGAAGATATCTGTCGATTCCTTATTGCTGCTAAACCTGTTTCTGTTTTCTGCTAGAGTAGGAAGCAGGATAAGAGCAGTACATTAGAACAAATGGTATATTTTTGTAATACCATGTGTATAAATATTGGTGTGGTGGTGGCAGTTTCCATATTAAGGGCCAGCAAAAGTTTTTCAAAATCTACCTCAGAGCTGCAGGTCCAAAAATGCATGGTAAGGCAAAAAGGTGAATAAGCCATTTAAATGGTGAGGATTTTAAGGGAGTGGGAAGGGGCATAACCACACTCATGTATTATTGTGGGAGCAGGAAGGGACCCAGATGTGTTTTAAAAAACCATATAATGGCAAAAGGCTTTTTCCATCTCATACTGTATCAAATTCCTCCCTCCTTAGTGTTTGTAAATCTTCCAACATTTTTAGAAATTATTGTTTTATGAAAAATGTAACTATATATAATGGCTATGTATGATAAATTTACACAAAATTATGGCATTTTCAAAGGTAGGATAAAAGCCATTACTGCAGTACGAAAACACTTTTCTATCACCTCTAATATTGTTTTCCATACCTTTCCATTTGAAAAAAGAAGTGAAATGTATCAGCATGAGGAAGCTGTTCATACTGGTTCCCAGCTGTGGATATGTCAGTGGAGATAAATTCATGTCCTCAAATATTACCCTTTCCTGAGTACCAATTTGCACACACCTTAAATTCCACTTTGACAAAACTAAAGCTTTCCAAAGTGCTCATCTGCTCCCTCAGCAAGGTTTTGAGGTTTCATAGTGTTTGTACAAGGAGGTTGAAGGCCTATGTGACTAAATAAAAGTAGCCCAGCTGCTGTAAATGGCAGCTTTTCTTTGCCTTTGGTTTGGAGGAGTGGAGGTCAGGGATATACATTTATTTTCTTTGTTGGTGCAGGTTTTCTGTACCCTTCCAGCCCTGCTCCTGTCTGCTGGCCAGCTGGGTTGTTATTGGCTGGTGGCAGAATTTGCCTTTCTGTTCAGACTGGTTGGTGCACTTTGAAGGAACCTTCTGAAGCTGGGAGGCTAGCTGTTGTCCTTGAGTCACTTTTTTTATAATATGTACCAAATCTGAGTAGGCTTTCATTGAGTTTGGAGTCCAGGGGTGAGCTAAATTTCCTTTCTATCAGATTTACAGGAATTTCACAATTATAAGCTGTACCTGATTATAAGCCGCATATCCGGGTAGACCATGGGATTTGTCCATATATAAGCCGCACCTGAATATAAACCCGCACTTTTTTTGTTCTTTTTAAAGCGAGGATCCATGTGTGACAAAGTAATGAGTTAGTAACAGAATCGCGCCAGCACGGGGTTTGGTGTCAGGTGCTCAAGTTGCAAACAGTTTTCATAGACCAGCCAAGCCTTTAAAGGCAGCCCCAGGCACCCTCCCTGGCTGGCTCTCACTTCCAGGTTGGCATTTCACTGGGATTTGTTCATAAATAAGCCGCACCTGATGATTAGCTGCACTACTGGGGTAGGCTGGATTTTTCAATGAAAAATGTGCGGCTTATAATCGTGAAATTACTGTATTTATTCCTCAGCTCAAAAACTGGGAGGAATATCCTGCCTCTTCCATCAAACCATCGTGTTCAAGATTTTGTGTAGAGTTTAAATGAAATGCTTTTGTGCAGATATAATTTCTAGAAAGGGAAAAAACTCCAAGAGTTCTTTATTTATATATTAAATTCCTGTCACCCTAAAAGCTGTTTTTGCAGGTAAACTGCTTTTGCATGTTTGCTTTTGTGAAGGATGTGTTTATATGAATGTGCACATTCTTGGTGACTTCCACAGGGTAGGACCCTGTGTGCTTTTGCATCACGTAGTGTACCTTGCTGAAATTACCTCTGGGTTATTGTAATGCCAGCTTTCCATTAACTAACGGACTATAAAAAAAATTTAAATAAAATGCCTTTGGGGATAGTAAATGATAAACTTCTCAGAATGTGAGCCCTGCAGCCCAATCTCCTAAAAGAAGCACCTGCAGTCTGGCTTTATAGCTGATACACAGCTAGCTGGCAGACAAAAGCCGTGCTAGGATTTCAATTTACAGCCTATGATACATGGGATCCTTTCTTCCTTGTAATGCTTTAAACTGAAATTGAATTTTAAATTAACTTGACACTGTGCTGTTTTCAAGTCAGATAAATAACTGTGTTTCTTTTCCCTTTTCCATAATATATTTGATATCTTACTATTAAAGCTTTTCCTGAATTGATATTAAAAATATACATTTGCCTTTCCTTACTTTCCTTAGGAGAAAAAAAGTGAAAGATAGCTGTAAGAAGTATGGTTTGCACTTCAACAATTATATAGTTTCATAGTTTAGAAATTTGCCAGTTTTATTTCTGTTGCTCACTGTAACAGCTTGTGGTTTATTTCTGTGTTTTCTCACAAAGCTTTGATCAAACAGTGGCCTTCAGAATTATGTGCTTTGAGTCTTCATGCACATAGATATCATTTATTTACTTCATCAGAAGACCCCATTCTTCACTTCAGTACACCATTTACACCTTCACAGAGTTAATGAAACAATGCATCAACATTGTTTTGGAATGATTTTTAAAATATACTTCTGAGCTTTTGCAGTTTTTTAAGCTATTAGACTTACATGGTGCAGGTATAAATGCTTGTCAAACACCAGGTAGTTATAACCAGGTAGTTATAATGTGGTCAGTGGTGTCAGATAAAGATCTGACACCTGGTAGAATAAATATTTTTTACCATTGATAAATGATGCCACCAGGAAGACTGTTACAGAAGAGCTGCCTATAAAAAAGGATTCAAAGTATTTTACAGAGAATTAAATAAAAACCCATGTTTCTGAATGTGCTGTGCGGTAGAAAGAAGGACTTTTACAGTAGAATTGCTTGTGGTTTGTTTTTTTTTTCCTGATTCTTACACACTTAATTGAAAAAAACCTTTCTCATCAAATGTCTCTCGAAGAGCTTACACTGAAAGACATACAGTGGCAGAATTTACACTGCTAGCGTGCCGAGCAAAATGTATTTCTTCTGTTCTTGGTAAAAATATGCCTAACGATATGGGTCCCTATGTGTAACTTAAAATAAGGTAGTGAAGTACATCCCTCCCTCCCTCCCTCCTACCCTGCCTTTTTTTTTACCCCCAGGAAAGCATTCTCCAAGCAGCTCCATTTTGTACCTTCTGGCTTTCAGCAAGGCATTAGCATTCCAGAAGGAGTTTCACCAGCCCCTTGGCTTTAGCAGTGGTCAGGACAGGCAGAAGGAAAAGCTACCAAACACTTTCCTTCTTAGGCTTGGGGCTTGAATTGTAACCAGGGGCTTTTGGGAGTGTGTTAAAGAGCATGGCTTTCCTTGCTTGCTCTTTCCCTATTATTTTCCGATACCAGTATGACCAAAAATCCTTATTTTTTTTTAATAACCAAGCCTAATGAATAAATATTTGGAACATTGCATATTTCTGACGGTATTAATGAAGGAGAAAAAACACACCTCTGCCTTAAACAGGACAAGAAGTTATGCAGACCTCCCCAGCTTAGACAGAAATTCTCCTATAAAAGAAATGCCACATGAAATTGGAAAGTTGTCATTTTCTCAAATAAGGGTGAAACACCAGGACCTTAGTTTGGGCACTTTTCACTGTTTATAGTCTGGTCATCTCTTCTCACTAGCCCCACACTACCCCAAGGTACTCAAATGGAAAAGATTTCTTTCCAAGGTAGTTGCACAAAGAAAACATTTGGCAGCAGAGAAGATTTCTTCCAAAAGCATCTTAGAGTGCTGTGATCCTTCCCCAGAACTTAGTTGGACATTCTGAGAAAGGACTTTTGCTCCATGCCCCGGGCCATTATGATCCTTTGGGTGGACACTGGCAGTGCACATTCTGGGCCATGTGCCTGAGAGTACCTAGGCATATTTGTTTGAGTCTCTTCCAGCATATATGCCAAAGAGATTATTCTTCATCTTTCATGGAGAAGAGAGCCTAAATGGGTTTATCACGGAGTTTTCATTCACTCTGTCATTCCTCCCTTCTTTGTAGTTCATTGCTAGACTTCTAATTTTTCCCGACAGCAGTGCACACCCCTGCAGCTGGCGCTGCATAATGATTCCCTCCTCCGAGACTGACAAGAGTGGATGCATAAATCTACTGCCATCAGGGTGCCTCCTTTAGCAGACACTGCCCCCTCACCCCCCTGGAAAAAGATCTGTCCCCTCCCCAGCACTCTCATTTACCACCTACTCCTGTTGCCTGCTGAGCCAAGATGCTGCCTGTGACCGTTATCCTGCCTATGCTAGACATCAGGAAATGGCTCTTTTTGGACAAAAATACTATTTTTATTTCTCCTAATGGTAACTGTTAGTGAAAATTGGAGTGCCTTTGGCAATTGTATTTGATGCAAATATTACAACATACAGCAATGAGCTCATGTAAAAAGCAAGGGTGGACTGATTGAATTAGGAGCTAAAGAGTGAGAAGAACTGTCAGGAGCAAGAATTTTGACCAAAATATAGGTCTTTAGGAGGTCTTGAGTTAGAGATCCTTCCATTCTCTGAGGCCCTATATTAAGGCAAAATGATTGCTTTGAACTATTGAATAAGGGCAGTTATGTCAAATCCAGGGCTTCACAGCTGCTGAACCCATCAAGCACATTGACAGTTTATAAATCAAACAGGACTTGTGGACCCTTTACAAAGTATTGTTTGAAAATCTCTTCCTTAGCCCTCCATCCTTAGCTATAGCAGTGGAATATTGCAGCTGGCTAAAAATCAACATAAGACTAGTTTAAAAGGCAGCAATTCTTATTCCTGTTCTGAAAAGCAGGCACAAGGTGAATGTGCAGTGTACAGCTACAGCTTCATCATTCTTTACCAGCAGCAAAGGTATAGGTAAAGGTCAGCCCCTTTCATCTTCCAAGAATCTAATCCACAAAATACTAGATTTCTCCGATAGGTATTTGGTGTTAGCAACACCATATTCATGGTTGCTTTTAGAGTTAAATTATTGTTTTTCATCGGTTACAAGTATTTGGCAGTTTTCTCTGACACTGTCCTTATGATGATTCATACTGCAGTTATTTGGAAGAGATGGATAAACTACAATTGTTTATATACAAACAGAATATGGCAATGGCTGCCAGAAAACAATTTCACTAATATTTGACTTGTTAGGTTGCCTCATGTTTCATGTTTTGGCTCGAGAGAGCAAGCTTAAAATTAATTGAGAAGAATTTCTTTCTTTCTGAATGTGTTCAAAGCTAGTGGTATTCTCTCCTCTGTAAATGTTGGCAATTGATTATAAAATGTCAGAGGTGTTAGCAGTGTCAGCGACCTTCATCTATACAGCTGGAATAATAGGCAAGGCTTGCTTTAGGACACCCCTGCAGTTGCTGACAGGTTTTGTTGCATCTGCAGCCAACTCTGTATCATTAACGAGGCAAGAAGGGTGGATAAGAGAGTGTGGATTGTAAATGTAACAGTGTTCACTCCACTAAATTTACTTGAAAAATGATCATTTTTTGTGTCCAATGCCATTTTGTACTCTTCATGATTTTCTAATTAAGCCTGGAGGGCTGTGGATCCAGGCTTTGACATGAGCAGTATCGACTGTCCTCTTTCCAGGGAAGAGAACAAAGCTTCCTCACTGTGCTGCTGGATGCTAACTGATGAACTGTTTTTTCTTCCATGCCTTGGTTGCTGCATATAATTAGGAATCTTACTCTTGTGACTTCATGTGCAGAACTGCATCCTTTCAGTGGACCTGCGTGCCAGCTGCCCGTCATGCACAGCTATTCCCAGAATCCTTAAGTTTGACTTTGCATGTCAACTGTTCCTCTGTGAACAATGAGCTTTGAAGCAAACTATGGACATGCCGAAGAAAAAGCTCTTCATGTCTAACAACAGTCTTTTTAAACTCTGTTTGAGGCTAAGACAACTTTAAATGTCGTCATGGTGTTAATTTATTTGAAATTGTTTTATTAGAAAAGAGAAGTGCCTGTAATACTTGAAAAATGAGAGAAGAGAGAATACAGTAATTTCACGATTATAAGCTGCACCTTTTTCATTGAAGAATCCAGCCTACCCCAGCAGTGTGGCTAATCATCAGGTGCAGCTTATTTATGGACAAATTCCAGCAAAATGCCAACCCGGAAATGAGAGCCGGCCGGGGAGGGCGCCTGGGGCTGCCTTTAAAGGCTTGGCTAATCTATGAAAACTGTTTGCAACTTGAGCACCTGACACCAAACCCTATGCTGGTGCAATTCTGTTACTAACTCTTTATTTTGTTACACATGGATCCTCGCTTTTTAAAAAAAAAAAAAAAATCAGCTTATATTCTGGTGTGGCTTATATATGGACAAGTCCCGTGGGCTACCCAGCTATCCGGAAGTGCGGCTTATAATTAGGTGTGGCTTATAATTGTGTAACTACTGTATGTATCCACTTGCTGGGTAGACCCATGTGAGTGGTTTTCTGAGGGGATTGCCCCCTTCTTGTCTCAGTGTTCCCTTGCAGCAGAAGCAGCAATAGAATCTGATGGCCATTGTGTTGCTGAGCTTAAGAGAGAAGACATTTACAATTCTTGGAGAAGGGGAAGGGAGAAGACAGATGGCAGAAGTGCCAGAGCAACAGGAATAAGGCTCAATTAGATTTGAGGAGAAATTTCCAACCCTGTATGGTATTCCATCACCTTAATGATTGAAAAACTCTGGGTTTTAGGTATTTTAGGACTGGAATTCCTGTCGTTCATTCCCTGGATATCTTATCTAGTAAATAATGTCTCTATTCCTCTCTGCTGAGAGCAGGTACACAGAGAAACAGAAAAAGATCTTGCTGCATTGCACAAGGGTTTTTTGTTTATTTGTTTGTTTGTTTGTTTTTTGTTTAGTATTGATCAAGAAACATGTAAGCCTAAGAATTTTGGGGGAAAAAAGCCTCAGAATGTTTATCATCCAAGAGAATTTTTGAAAAGTCAGCTTTTAGTGTGGAGTAGACCAAAAGGTTTGAGGCACAGACATGGTGGAGGCAGCTGGAGTTCAGGGCTGGGAAGTGGCTGTGTGATGGTCCACAGGAGATGTGTTCTGGTGTGTGACCTTGGGTCCTGGCACAGGGAGGTGTTACTGGAGGGTGGTGCTGGCAGGGAGAGGTGGGGAGTGTGCAGGGGATTCCACTGCAGACAGGGCTGACAGCCGTGTGACACAAGAGCTGATTTAAAAAACAGTGTCCTGCCTTCAAAATCACAGCTAGAAAATGTATTACTGTAAAATTGGAGTTTCTTCTGCAGGAAACACCGCCACTCTCTTTTACTCGAGTTCCTTCTTTAGTGTTACCTAGTGGAGGACTTTGGATGCATTCTCTTTGCTTTCTTACCAGACTAGTTTAATCTAAATGCATTAAATCCTTTCAGTTTGTGTCGTTTGACAAGATACTTCTAATAATTTGGGATTGAAGTAACTTTTAAAGAGTTTTCATATATAAAATGAGTGTAGATTTGGAGTTTTTAAAGGTTAGTTGTTAGAGAACATGCAGTAAAAGTGGTGGCAAACATGATAAAAAGGTTAGCTATGTTTCTGAAAAGCACAAACTAGTCTTTGTTACCTTTGGAAAAAAGAATGGGATAACTATGGGATCACTTGGTTTGGAAGGGACCACCAGAGGTCATCTAGTCCTACGGCTCAAACTGGGGCCAGTATGATCAGCTAGCTCAGAACATAAAGTATTTAGCAGCCAACTCTGCATATCTCAAAACTCAAGAATATGATCATAAGTGTCTTGGGATTTCTGAAAGGGAAAAAGAAATTATTGTAATATGTCTCCTTTGTCTTCATCTTTCAGAAGTTAAAAATAAAAAAAAAAAGGAGGCGCAAACTTTCCTAGTTCTTTACTATGCATTTCTTTTTATTTTTAGATGGAAATGAAAATTTAATCAGGCTAAACCTTACTTTCCACACTCAATTATTCCCCAGAAAGTTTAAATAAGTATAGATGTAGGCTTTTCAAGAATATGCCCGTAGAAGCTAATTTCTGAAGCAAAGGGAAACTGGAAGGTGACATTGCTTTTGAAAATTGAGCCTTAATAAAGGCCTTCATTTAGTCATCCATCCTTGAAAATGGATGGTGAAATATGTAAGGGTTGAGAGGGAAAGGGAAAAAACAGATACAAGAGAATGACACCAGATGAAAGTATAAGGTAATTTAAGTCCTTGGTTAATGTCCCTGTTTGAAATTAGTCCTGGCCGGTTTGGTTGCCTAAAAACTGTCAGCTCAAAACAAAATTCTTACCATAAAGTCTGGGCTTTAGCAGGCTTGTTATGCAGCTGCTGTTATCATCTGGTAAAGCAGTCCCTCCAAGCAATGCTCTGGAGATAGTCTGGAGTTTTCTAGTCCTTTGCGTGTCCCCAAGATGTCTTGGGCAGGCACCTGCAGTGGAGAGGAGCAGAGAGCCACATTCACCAGCAATGGCAGCTGTGTTTCCCCTTCTGGGAGGCTGTGTTGAGCCTGCAGCAGTCAGGCAGGGTGAGCATCCCTCGCTGTGCCTGGGCTGTGGAATGCTGTGCTGCTGCTGCACTGAGGAAGCTGAGCGCCTCTCTTCTTGTTCCAGGTGCGGAGAGTGACGGGGACAGCCCCAGGCTCAGTTCTGGTACCCCCAGGAGCACAGCTGAACAAGGATAAGCACTGACACCGCCTCGTCTCCTCTTGAAGTCCCAGAAGAAGTGGCTTCTTGTTTCCCAAGCTGTGGTGTGCACACAGAATTTTTCATGGGAATCTTCTGTTATCAGGTAAGCTCATTTTTTCCTTATTATTTAATACAATCGAGTTTTCTAAATGCAAAAGTATATTCTGGTTTTCTAGACAAATGTGTTGCTATTTGTCAAGACTTTCAGACATTGCTGGAGCATTTAATAAGTGTATATTACTACTAATGGAGATAAAACTTCTAGGAGTCAGTCTTGCAAGAGGCATTAAAAATTAGCAAAGGGAAAAAAAAAAAAAAGCAAGAATAGCTTGGCAGAGGTTCTGTACTCATAAACCTATTTATAGATGGTGTGCTGGGTAGAGAGGAGCAGGTTTGTGCCTCTGCCAGCAACATGCTGCAGCCTACTGCTGTGCTAGTGCTTGCCCTAATTTTGCACTTACATTCTGAGTTTCCCAGGGGATGCTGAGCAGCTGTGTGGCTGACCTGAATCTCCAAGGTGTGTGGGTTTGACTGTGACTCTGAGGATGATCAGAGAGATTTGATCAACTTATTTTCCAGGACCTATTCACATTGATTAGTGTGTGTTGACTTGGCAGGTTTCTCAGAAGCCAACATATAAAACCTTCTTCTTTATTCTCAAGTGGCCAAAGAGATCTGAAGCAAAATTGATAGAGGGCTTGCACCAACATGGTTCTCGGTCTGCTCTTCAGCTGCAAAGTGGTTTAAATCCATTTTGGCAGCTTTCTTACTGCTTGTGTTGCTCCTGGAGGCACTGCCACTGAGAGCTCTGGTTCCAGCCTGGCGCAAGCCTGGAGGGGAAGGAGACACTCTGGGATCCTGTGTGCCGCCTTCCTCCCAGTTACCCGCAATAATTGTTCATAGGCTGAACTTTTTGGAAGATAACACTCAGCCTTTCCAGCAAGAGAAACACGTGGCTCCTGCCCGGCACCAAAGAGAAAGGAAACAGTAGGAGGGAAAACAAAATTTAGGAAAAGCCAAGTTAAGGAAACAAGTGTGTTCTAGTGTTTAACTAATATCTGGCCTCATGCCAGTTTGGGAGGGATTTTGTTTAGTTTTTTAGTACAGTAATTTCACGGTTATAAGCCGCACCTTTTTCCTTGAAGAATCAGCCTGCCCCAGTAGTGCGGCTTATATATGGACAAATCCCGTGGTCTACCCGGCTACCAAGAGGTGTGGCTTATAATCAGGTGCGGCTTATAATCGTGAAATTACTGTAATTTTTTTTTGTTTGTTTGTTTGGGGTTTTTTTGGTAGGGAGATTTGTTTGTTTGTTTTGGATGATTCTTTGTTTTATTTTCCCTTAAAAACAATTGGAGAAAGGAAGAATCAAAATACAGTTTTCCATGCATGTGCGCTGCAGAGTGAACGAAAATGAAAACAGCTGTTCTAAACCAAAAATGCGCATTCTGCCATTGCACACCCATTTATGCACCTACAATCACGATTTTTCTGAATGTAGGAAAAAGCATGAAATCACACAGAAATAGCCAGTATTTAAGCTCATTTAGAAATGCACATCAGGCAAGATGAGTATCACTGAGGAACAAAGGTGGGTCCTGTGGGGGGATGCGAATGTAAGAAGTGGACTCACTGAAAGCAAGTAATTGCAGAGTAATTTTGCTGTGGAATTTTAAACCAATTATGTGAATAACAGAGCATATGTTCTGAAAGTAGTCAGAAGTGGTTTTTTGTGGGTATAGCTAGCATGGTTTCAGAAAGCCTTTTCCTGGCCACAGTCAGTGCTCCCACAGCTGAGACAAGGAGAGTGCTTGCGTGTTTGGCTGTATATCATTGCCTTGCTGAAAGTCAGCTTTTCTCAATCTGCCTCTCCCATGACAAATCTTCCTAAAAATGTACAAAGGTGTGTCTGATAATACCTAGTGCTTCAGCTTGTTTCTGTGTCTGACTGGAAAGTCTGGTGTTCAAAAGGTGCTTGATCTTTTTTCTTTGCAATTATTAAATGTTTTGATAAGCTGCATCAAGCTACATCAAATTTTACTGAAATTACTGCAAATTTCACATAACATGATTAAAGGTGCTATTTCAAGAAGCCTTGTCTAATCTAGTTGTTTCCTGAGTGCTGTTTTTTTGAAAGGGAGATTTGCATCCTTTTGCTTTTTAATAAAATGAGGCAAGTACTAAAAATCCACTATCAGCAGTTTGGCTTGAAACCGAGGCATGTGGCTTATTGCTTTCCAGAACATGGAGGATATTAAATGTGGATATTAATTTTCTTCTTTCCTCCATCACAAAGAAAATACAAATGCTCACACGAAAAGGGGAAAACGGTTTATGGGATTCTTCAGCACTGCCTTTCGTAGTGTACAACTGGGAATTCTGATGCCTAGTGGATATGAAGTGTTTCCTAATGTTAAATTTATGTAAATAAGTATAAATCATGTTGGTTGGATGTTTTTTGGGGTTCTTTTTTCCTTTCACAACCATTAAAGCACCTACATGGCAGTAGAACACTTGACAACTGAAACAAAAACTGAGATTTTTGCTGAACTTTCTAGGAGGTTTCAACAAACCTCCTTAATCTTTGAAGTTTTCTCTTTAAATGCATGTAAGCATTTCTGCAAATTCATTTCACGTGAAAATTTTGTCTCTGAAGTTGTTCAAGTAAGCAGAGCTGCAAATCTGATTCACTTGTGTGGCACTGAACTTCACATGTAAATCATGCTTCTAGTAAGTCAGTATTGTTCTAGGAGGTGCTAATGGTTGCCATCAATCAGGGCTGGAAAAAGTTGTTCTCCTTGTCTCCCCCAGAATAAACGAGACAGCAATTAAATGCCCTTTTGTTGCGTGATAGCTGAGACAATGGAAATCAATGTCCAAAGCACAAAGCAGAGTGGCAAGTCTTAAGTATAAGCTAAGCCGTGTGTCCCAAGGGATTGGCATGTTGATTTGCTTACAGCTGAGAGGGTATATGAAAGGAATAACTGGGGAGTGCAGGCAGCAGGAGAAGCAGTAATGCTCCTTGGACCAAAGCCAGAAGGGAATATTTGCTGGGAGACTTCTCAGTGGGGCTGTGCTGCCATGATTTTGCCTCCATGCAACCCAAGCTCAGCTTGCAGTATGAATTTGATCTGTAATGTGCCCTGGTATAAGATGATATCAGAAAATATGATACCATATAGCATATTTATTTGTGGTATGTTTTTATATTGGCCACTCAAGAATGGTCAGTATCTGATCTGGTGAGAAGCCTACTAAAGTAAACTTCACCTTTCAGCTTTTTTGCAAGTACTTCAGCTGGGAAAATGAGTTTACACTCAACCAGTGCTGTTATTGCAGTGGTTTAGATCCTTGGAATAGGATTTGCTTCTTCCTGACAACAATATTTCCACCCCTCTAAATGCCATCACTTTGTTCCCAAGTGCTTGATAGATGCAAAACTTTCTCTTGCATCTCTCCTAAATAAAATTGCACTTTAAGGATTCCCAGTTTGCTCATCCATTTCTTGTAGATGGAAACAATGCCTGGAGACTCTTAAACTGTGACAAAGTGGTTAACTAATTTAGTCCAGTGGACGTGAAATCACTTTAGGTGACTGAAAGTGTTTTGCCTGTCTTCTTCCCTCCAGACCTGCTCCAAAGCTCATTATGTCAATGGGACACTTCCTTTTGACTCCAGCTCACAATTCTGCCTTGGCTTTTATTGCCTTGCTGAAAGGGCCTTGAGTTACACAGGACTGCTTTGTCTCTAATCTGTGTGGGGTTTTTGTTTTTGTTGGGGGTGGTTTTTCTGCCTTTGTGCAAAATTGTAAGTGCGTTGAGAATAACCAGCCATTGCATTTATTAGTGGCAAAGCACAGTGCTGTCATGCAGCTGATGCCTTGGGGTTTAGCTTTTATATTTTGCAGATTCTTTGCTGCTTGGTGTGTAACTCTGAAACTCCATGTTAGGTGTTAGTTTTCTTCACAGGGTAGTTAGACAAAACAATCCCTTCCTAGCTAGAGAATCAAGGACAACTGGTACCCAAAATCATAAACAATGGCAAAGGGAAAGGGGCAAGCCAGGGGCTGAGACTTCATAGCCAGGGGCTGTGGTTGGATAATTGACGCCAATGTGTAATGAACCAAAACTTATAAAAGTGTAAAAGCTCGTGACCAGGATCCATCTTGGATTTGACTTGGGTGTAGCCTCGGCTGGGCTCTTGCACTGCCCAAAGTGTATCTCTTCAATAAATACCTATTTTATCCCTTTTGCTCTGTCTAGTCTCGGTTCCAGGTCAGCCTTTCCAGCCATCACAGCTCATATGCTGTTGGAAGAGACTGTAGCTATATGAAGCTTTTCAGCAGCTGGGCTCAACTGAGAGAAAGCCTTTTGTGCCTGAAAAGTATTACACACAGATGATCAGAGTCATCTGAAATGATACTAGAATTTGATCAACAGAAAATTTATCTGCTTGCAGAGCTCTGTATTGCTATATCTGTTACAGCTCTTTTGAAGGCTTGAACAAAAGAAAAAAAAACTACCTGTATTAAGAGGTCCACAGAAATCAAAAGGCATTAGCAATGGACTCATACAAAACTGTAAGTTGGTGTTCCTTCTCCTTATTGCTCAGTGATAAGATGTTGTCTTTCCCTTGTGTCCCCATCAAGGCGACACTTTTCAAACTCACTGCACTCACATTTACTCTTTGGCAGTATTGATAATTGCTGTGAAGGACACACTTCACAATCCCACTGTCTTCATATCAATTCTAGTGTCTACCTTCGATGTTGACTCTGGTTCTAGCCATGACTTGCATCTCACTTCTGCATTAGATTTTCTATAAAATTAAAACAGAGACCCAAGGTATCAGGAGAGACTCTATTTGGTCACAGCAATACACTAATACATTATATACTCTTTTATATTTAATTACTATGTGTGTAATTTTGAATAATCACAATTAGGCTTTTTTAAGCATCTCCTTCTATATTGCAAGCCTTCAGCAGTTCAATAAAGCAGAACCATTGACTTGTATTTGATGTGTCCATTACCTCCTGCAAATGCTGTGGAATACAATGGAATAGCATGCAGATTTCAGAGCTGTCATGACAGGTATTAAGAATGTGTCAAATCCCAGTGATGACTGATAACATATCTGTCATTTGTGATGGGATTATTAGGAAGAGGAAAGCCACTAGGAGAAAGATACTCTAGAGAAGAAGGGGGAGGAGGGGAAGGGAAGACAAAAAGAGAGGATTTACTGTTCTTCAGAGCTGCCTGGTTTAATTAAACCTTGTCTAGTCTATAAACAAATCTATTAACTTTCTGTATGGTTTGGCAGCTTATGCAGTTCAATGCTGCTGCAGTAATTCCGTGGAATGTGCATTTCTCTGTGGTGGATAGTGGCACTATACGTATTGTGGCTATGAAGAAGATTTTTTAACCCACCTGTACATGGAAACAGCTATTGCAAGAGTAGTGTATTTTTTGTCTTCTAGTCAAAAGTTTAACATAGTACCATGGAAGAAAGAATTCAGTGGGTACATAAAATATTATATAGAAATTACAAAGAATCAAGAAAAGAGAACAGTCTGCTAGTGCCATTTGATTTGTGTCTGGTTAGCAAAAGAAGATGGCTCTTTTTTTTTTAAGCCTGAGTATGTGTGCTATGTGAGTGCAGAAAGAAGGCTGAGCTTCTTCTCATTTGTAAAACTGGGCTTCTGCATGAGTCCACTATGCCTAGTGCAGAGACATTCTCAGGTGTTTCAGGCTGAGCCATAAACACATCCAACATCTACAAACAGTTAAATATTAAGACAAAGGAAGCATCTTGTCCAGCTGCTTTCTGGTGTTCAGGCAATGAATGCTGGAACAGAAGTGATCTGAGTTTCTTGCTGTTAGGATCTTTTTGGTGCAGAAGTATCCCCCAGAAGCAGCTAAACAGTGTAGTTATCCAATATGGCCCCTACACACACAGAGTTCAGTTTTGAGGGGCATATTAGATGTCAAGAGAGGGGGAGACTTGAAGCTCAGTGGACTGAGACAACTATTCCTTGCTGTCCCATGCTTCCTGAAATCCCCTTTCAGCAGGGATTCAGCAGCCTTGGAACAGAGACTCATCACCGTGTACTGATTGTCCCTTTATCATTTCTGCTGATTTATCTTTTAACCTTGTATGAAAACTCATCTGGTCTTATCTCTGCCCCTTCCACAAGCACTGCCAAGGTGCTCCTCAGCTCTTTCAGAGTCCCAGCCCATCAAGGAAGGAAAAGTAGGTCAGTGCAGTGCTCAAGTGGGGATTTGGTATCACTGGAGGGTAGCTGCTTTGTTGGGTGTTCAGACAGAAGGTCCTTGTGGCTACCCATACTGGATGCTTGGAGAGAAAAGGCTGCTCTGAAGGTGAGCAAAGGACAGTCTCAGGTTTGGGATGCAAAGATGGAAAGCATCTGTGAAGACCAAGCTGTAGCTGCTGTGTCACAAAGTGAATATTTGATTGATGTTTGAGTGATCATTGGTGTGTGAGAGGCATACAGAGACCTAGCCAAAAGCCAAATGCTCTCAGGTGGTTTTGGACCCCATTCCTCACAGTCACCACCAGCAAATCAGCTGACCTTCACTGCCCATGTATGCCTGGTGTCACACACACAGGCAGGCCAAGCCCACCCTGCTCCAGATGAGCTCTCCTCCAGTGGTGCGAGCTCCGCACATCTCAGCTGGGGTGACTACACTGGGCTGGGGTGGGCAGCCAGCTCCTGTCCCTGCTGAGCCTCCTGTCCCTGCTGAGCCATCCTCCTGTCCCTGCTGAGCGTGTGGCAGTGGCTGTGTGGGTGCTGGGGGCCGTGGGCTGGGAGCTGCAGGGTGAGCAGAGATGGTCCCACCGTGGATGGTCCCACCGTGGATGGTCCCGTGTGCGTGCTCGCATCAGGATGCCATCCCTGTGTGCACTGCAGGGAACAGCAACCACTGGGGCTGTTGGAGCACGCCCATGTGCTCACACCCTTGCTTACCTCATGGAAACTCACCTGTCCAGGCCCTCAGGAAAGACCTTTTATTTTTCCCATCTCTAAATGCATGTTCGCCCCACCCACAGAGGCTGGCTGAGCAAAGATCGAAGTGCAACCTGAAGCAAGGACACCAGCTTTTAAATGTGATATATTGCAGCTTAATTAATTTCCCAAGGTAGAAGGTAGTTCTCTCAAGGTCCTCATGGCAAGCATCCCAAAATTGTGGTTGGGGAACCCAAACTGGTTTAGCTTAAGGGATGCTAAAGGAGCCTGATTATTTTTTTTTCTCTCTCTAGAAGCTGAACTCAGCATTTCTTCACAGTACCTTGAACTGTACATCTAGAAACCATTAATCACAGTGTAAAATCTTGGCTTCAACTTCCCCCTTTAATACGTAGGCGATTACCATAGCGTTTGTTAACGTGTCTAGCTGGCTGACAGTACCTCTGTTCATACTGCTTCAATTTGGTTTTGAAAGAGGAAGGTCTGTGGCAAACGGTGCTGCAGTGGAAAGCCTTCTTCCTCCTGTCTTAGGTTTGATTTTGGTCCCAAGTAGATGCCACACAGATGCTGGTAGATATTGGTCCATGGTGCCTAACTCTCCTCTTCAGTGGCAGCCTCCTAAAGAGTACACTGGTGCAAATAGGGACTACTGGCTACATTCATTGTCTTACTTCTTTTTTTACCCCACAGTGCTCTCACTGTCTTTTATATACTCCCATATTTAATAGATTTACATTCTGAATGGATTTTCTGTCCAGTAAAGTGCAGATGAGCTTGGAATGCTCCCTGAAGAAAGCTATTCCTTCCCTGTAGTCACTGTCTTTTCTCCAATTCATTACATTTTGTCAGTTTAAGAGAAGAAATGGAAAAACTTATCTGGGAGCTATTGAAGCTGAGTTGAGACTTAGGGTTTTTGGTTTTTTTTCATTTTGCTGTATGTGAAGTGTCCTGAGATAACACAGAAAATTAAGAGGTTGAGGGAGTCACCACTAAGATCACTGAACTTTCAATAAAATTCCTTTGAGTGTCCAAGATCAACAGTGGCCTGGATGGTCTCAGTGTGCTCAGTTTTGCATATGCTTAGCTAGAGTTCAGTTCTGGATTTATTTTTTATTTAGTGGTTGGATTAGAACCATGCTTTGAAAACCAAACCAAACCATGACTACTATCAAATTTAAATACAAAAGAATAGGTTTAACCTGAAAAGAAAAAAACCAACTGCACAAAGAAAGACCTTTGTAACTCTGAGTTCATTGAATATTTGAATGAAAACTGATTTCCGTGTTTCTTTGGACAAAGTAAAACTTTACAAAAAATTAAAGATATTGTTGCTCTTTGGGGGAGGGTATCTGGAAAGCAAAATAGCGCACAATGACTTTCTGCTGATAATAAACAAGCCTAATAGGAGATCTCTGTTTTGAAAATATATAACTGCTGGCATGAGGATGTTGGAATATTTTTAGTGCTGATAAAGAAAAGAAACATTAATTGGAGTTTTGCTAATCTTGAACAAAAATACATGTTAAGCTCTGGTTGCTCTGCTCTGGATGGTAGCATTACAGTGTGTATCAGGAAGATTTCTTTCCCCTGTGAGTTCCCTCTATTGTTTCCATCTCTAAGAGTTTTATACAGTATTTGGAGGTGAGGGAATGAGAAAGACAGGTTTGGTTATAAGGAAAAAACTGTACTACACAAGGGTCTTTGATAAGACTTTCAAGGTGGTTTTTCCAAATTGAAATGTTGCAGCTAAGCTTAGGTAAAGCTGAAAAGATTGTGTTAATTTTAATAGTTTGGTGCACATGCCTTTCTGCCACTCCCATCTCAGCCCATCTGTGGTTTCCATTCATCTGGGACCTCCCTGGTTATTTGGTAAATGATGGAAAGTGGCTCAGTGAGTTCTACCAGCTCCCTCAGTGGATCCCTTGGGTGGATCTCATCCAGCCTCATAGACTTGTGTGTGTAAGTGGTGTAGCAAGTCACTGTCCATTTCCTCCTGGATTACAGAGGCTTCATTCTACTCCCCATCCCTGTCTCTGAGCTCAGGGGATTGATTGGGTACCCAGAGAAGAGCTGGTTGTACTATTAAAGATTGAGGCAAAGAGGGCATTAAGTACCTCAGCCTCTTCCTCCTTTGTCCCCATGTTTCCCCCCACACCCAATAAAGGATGGAGAGTCTCCTTAGCCTTTCTTGTGTTGCTCGTGTATTTATGGAAACATTTTTTATTGTTGTAGAGCAGTCATAGAAAATATTTGTAATGTGCTACCCGACAGCATGATCTCTTTAGTATACAAAATTCTTTTTTTCTGACCTCTTACACATCAATTGTATTGAGAAAACATGAAATAAATGGGAACAATGTATTTTTGGTGACTTGAAATTGCTTTTATCATGGTTGCTGTTGTTCAAGTTTCTGATAAGGAATGAAAGTGCCTGCTTAAAAGATGTTCTCCAAGCACTCTGTTTAAGCGTGGCTTTTTGTTCAGAATTGCCAAAAAGTAGCAAGAAACTATAGAGAAAAAAATCCCTTCTTTTTAATTTTAGACCCCTGAGTCTTAAAGCAAAGTTGTTTATATTGATTTACTTCCTAGTTTAGTTTTAGCCTGGGTCATGGGCCACCAATATGTTATGCATTTTTATAAATGGTCTATGCATCCCTTAGAAACACCTTGAAAAAATAATAATTTAGGGTGGTTTTTTTTGAAGCAGCAGGCAGCATCCAGCCTCTCAGATCAATCAGTGCACCCCTTGTAAATCTTGCAATTTAAGCTCCTGAGGTACTAACAGGCTTGAGGTGGGGTTCTCAGGCTGATCATAGTCCTCTCCTTCCTGTACCTTATGTCAGCCTTTCTGCTTTGCATGAATGCATGTATCCAGGGGCTGGTAAGGAGAAGGCAGTGAGACAATTTCACACGTCACTAAGAGCAGCACAACAGCTGTAGCAAGCTTTAAAATGGAAGGAAAATATTTAGAAGAGTGACAGAGGTACTCGTTACAGCTGGACAGGAGAGCAAATAAAAGCAAATCTGCCTTTCTGCATGACATATATTCAATTAGTCTGACACATCAGAAAACAATAACTCATAGCAGCAAGGCAGAACAGTAAGAAGGGTGGAAAAGGATGGATAGAAATTTAGCAGAGCACTTCAGAACAGGGACATTTCTTCTGTGTAGAGCTTGACCTAGTGTAATTTTCTGGAAACTGTATAGGCTAACACAAAACTGTTTTATGATTTTAGAACAGAGAATTGATTATGTCATGGCATGTAGCATGCCATAACAGAAGCAGGGCTTCTGAGGAGACAGAATTGGTTTTGTTAAGCCAAATTGCATCATTAGGGAAGTAAGAAGCAGTAGGGCTTCATGGGAGACTTGACTTTGTGGATTCTGCATTTTAAATCTTATCCTTGGTCCCTGTTTTTCCATCTGCCTCATGATCTTTAGTTGATGGCCTAATTCTTAAAAAGTGTTTTGTGGTTTAAGACTTATTTTTTACTCTGTAGTTATTTGTAAGGTCTGCTGTAGAGTCAGCCATCTGTATGGTAACTTATATTACTGCATGTTTCATATCTGGCACTCAAAAAAATGTATTTATCCTTTTCCTACTGGTGTGAAAGCCATTCTCAGTCAATAAGCTGTCAAGTTACCCTTTTGTCATCATTGCCTAGTTGTGTTCTTTCACATAAAGTCTCCTGAATCTTGCCAGTCTAATGTGTTAAATTCTTTGACAATAATGTTCCAGTTTGGGAGCTGAGAGCTTTGCTTGTTTCTCTTCATGAATGGAATGAAGTGCTTCTTGGTGAAAATAAAAATACAGTAGGAGCTGAAGAATCCAGGCTTTCTTCATAATTAGCAGAGGAAAAATGAACGCTTTGGAGTATTATCCAATGCAGCCCTTGAGCTCATCACCTTGGAGAAAAGTACAGAAATTTCACGATTATAAGCCGCACCTTTTTCATTGAAGAATTCAGCCTACCCCAGTAGTGCGGCTAATCATCAGGTGCGGCTTATCTATGGACAAATCCCAGCAAAATGCCAACCTGGAAGTGAGAGCTGGCCAGGGAGAGAAGTGCCGCGGAGCCGGGGCCGGCCGGGAAGCTGCCATGGAGCCACGGCCAGGTGGGCGGGGGGCAGGTGGGGAGCAGGCTTTGCAGGCAGCGGAGCCGCGAGTGGGGGGGGCAGGTGGGGCAGCGGGGGAGCACTGCCGCGCAGCACTGCGGCTCAGGGCCACGCCACGGGGCACCCCCACTGCCCTGCGGGGCCACCCCACCACTGCGAGGGGAACCGCCGCTGCTGCCGAGCAAGCGGGGAACCGCGGCAGCCAGCGCTGGGGGCGGGAGTTCCGGGACCCACGGCACGGGGAGGGTACCTGGGGCTGCCTTTAAAGGCTTCGCTAGTCTATGAAAACTGTTTGCAAATTGAGCACCTGACACTAAACCCCGCGATTGCGCGATTCTGTTACTAACTCGTTACTTTGTTCCACATGGATCCTCGCTTAAAAAAAAAAAAAAAAAAAGCAGTTCATATTTGGGTGCGGGTTATATGTGG
This sequence comes from Sialia sialis, assembly GCA_009812075.1. Lineage (NCBI taxonomy): Eukaryota > Metazoa > Chordata > Aves > Passeriformes > Turdidae > Sialia > Sialia sialis. The sequence goes on from VRYO01001878.1 coordinate 33,192,085, forward strand.
ACAAATCCCGTGCTCTACCTGGCTACCCGGATATGCGGCTTATAATCAGGAGCGGCTTATAATTGTGAAATTACCGTGACTGCATTCTCCAAGTGCCTGGTTTTCTCAGCTGATAAGAAGAGGTTAGCTGGTTCCCTGTGGGAGCTATTTGCATGCTGTTCCTGTGGAATATGAGGAAAGATGTGGTCCATCATTTTGGTTTTAGCAATGAAACAGCTAAGCAAGGATCTGTGTCTCTTCTCAGATGTTTCTATTTACAAATAAACAAATAGGTACCAAAAACTGCTACCCTTGTGCCTCCAGTTCACATGGCAAAGTTGATCGGTGCGGTCCTTTCTCCTCCCTCTACCCTCTACTTTTTCTTCTTGGAGGCAAGTTTGGCTACAAAAAGATTGCTTTAAAGTTTGAATATTCAAACTGAAGCTGATTTTAACAAAGTACTTCAGAAATAAACTGTTCATATCCCTTTCCTTAGTACTCTTGCACAGTAGTGCCAGGAAAGCTTTACCAGTGCATGTAGTAAACAGATTATTCTTCTCTAACATTAACCTTTTCCCTGCTATGCCTGGGAAACTCAGTCCAAATTGACATTTTGAGACTATCTAATATTTCATGTATTTTTTATACTCACGATAAAGCAGAAAATGGGATACACTATTTAAGGTCAAAATAATTTTGACTTCTGCCTTCCACAAATTGTATTTAGGGCTTTTGATGGCCTTCTGAAAAGATGTATATACTCAAAATGGTCTCAAGCTTTGCACAGAAGGCAAGGATAGAAAACGTTTAGGATGGTAACAATTTCTGCATCTGTAATACACTACAAAGGATTTTTCCCTCCAATATCAGTGCAGTTTCCCACCTATGTTTAGTCTCACACAGCACTGCATACTATTTATATATGAAAATACATGATATCCTGCAGCAGGCAGCAGGGGAAAATGTGCATTAGACTAAATCTCTGTGCCCACTCCATGAACAGCTGAGCTGCTGGAGGACATCGGTGTGGGCAGGCAGGTCTGGCTGGGCAGAACAGCTGAGCCATAATTGTCCTTCTGACAGGTCTGCTCCCATCTAGGGTGATGTGAGCTCCACTGGATAGCTCTAATCAACTCCTGTGCCCAAGGGGAATTACAATAACAGGAGATACTTTGATAGAGCAAAGAAATGATCTTGTGAAAAAAGGCACAGGACTTTAGCGGGCTTCCTCTGTGGGCTGTGCTGGGAAGGGTGGCAAGTGTTGGGGGGCAGTGGGAATACTCTACCACTGGAGGTACCCCTTGTCCAAAGCCCCACTTGTGTCTGAATTTCAATCCTCTAATCAGACTGGTGCTTTTGATTTAATTCCTGCCATCATCGTCTGGTCTTTGTCTCTGTTGTGTTGATTTAATAGTCTTGATGACAGTGTCAGTCACTTGTGCACTCTATCTCCTTTTCAAAATGTATTTTCTTTTATTAGCATGTGAATTTTCACAAGGTAAATTGATGTGCTTGAGCCTATATTGTTTATGATTTAATTTTATTCATTTTCCTTCCTAACTAAATATGCTTAGCCTTTTCAGTTGTGTTTCATATGGAAGCTTTCCACAGATTCATTGCATGTGTTTTATTTTAATTCATTATACATAAACTAGTGATTTATATATATAAATATATATATATATAAAGCTAATATCTCTATTCATTTAATACCAAAATGCACTTTTCAAAAGAAATGGGCCTATAATACATTATTTAAAGGTCTCTGACTCATGATTGCAGGCATATTTTTTGATACAGGGTATTAACAGAAGAAGTAGGCTTTGATCTGTGGCTTTTCACTTCTGAAAGGAGAGTTTCCTGGACCATTTGCATACCTTACTTCTCTCAGGCACTTCCTGGATAAAGTGAGGCGTTTTGTCATCTCTGCCCAAATGCATCCTCACTGCAGCATCTTGTGAGGGGGCACCTCTTGGGCTCTGGCAGGTCTGATGGGTGCTACCTGAGCAGCTTTCTCTTGGAGAGTCTCATTTAGCAGCTGTCTGGAGTGAGTGGAAAAGTCCTTCTAAAAACCTTCACTGAGCAAAAAGGGATGCATAAGCTTGTATTTCAGACCAATCTGACTTGCTCATGTGTTTTTATCAGATGGTGAAGCTTTTCCTATGCTGGTGCTCCAAGCCATCCAGCTTGTTTCCCTGGAGGCACAGGGCAGTGATTGTGAACTTGCTCAGTGCTTCCTTCTCTTGAAGTGCTGCTGTCCTTTGATCTTCTTTCCCCTGGCTTGGCAAACAGCCCTGCCATCAGGATCGGTGTGAGGTGGCCTTCAGAGCTGTAAATCCGCCTAATTGGTTGGAAGGGAGGCCTCTGAGCATTGGCCATTGTTTCACCTTTCCTGCCTTGCTGCCCAGTGCCTTGTACTTCCCTTCAGTGGCTTCCTTGTCTTTTTTAAGGGTGTTTGGGCAGGCAACAGAACAGAACAGAACAAGATGACATGGTTGGAAGTGTTTTGTTTGTTTAAAAAAAAGAAAGAGACAAATGCTTCTTTAGTTCAGCCTACAGCACTGTAATTGTTTATTCTCACTCAAAACATATCTGCATTTATATGGTAGGAAGATACCACTTTATTTTAATGCCCTGCCCTACCTCAAAATCCAAATCTGTTTTGTCATTTTACCAAGTTACCTTTTGCCCATAGTTTCCAAACACCACCCAGGCATTTAAAATCAGAAATGATCACAGTATACAAACAACAAAGTCTCTTGCTTCATTCATTTGCATGTGTGTGTGTTATCTGTGAGAAGGTATCTCCAAGTGCAACACAAGTTTTAGTTGCTTGTCTAGGTGGTTCTATTTTAATCCTCTCCTGCAAGAGAGAAGTTCCATGACTGTGGCCAGCCATAAAGTTCTCTCTTCTTTATGCATGGACTTCTTCCAGTTTAAACCACTCATACGTGATGTCTAACTCCCTTTGAAGATGATGGAAAAGAGTTTTGCTCTTGTAAATACTCTTTATAGGGCCTAAGCATGCTCTGCACTGCCTCACAGATAAGTTTGCAACAGTTAGGATTCCTACAGTGTTTTGAAACTTGGCTTTGGCTATGTTTTTGTTGTAAATACATGACTAGGCTCAGTATTTCAAATATGTGTCCATGGACCCTGACACCGCATGAGAACATGTCTTCTGATGTTAATATCTGCATTCCAGCATGACTAGTGCTTCCAAATTTTTTTTGTTTCTCTTGCACTCCTCAACATGAGGTTTATCATTGCTGCCTCCTCTGCCCCTAATCCCATGGAAAAAATTTCATCTTGGTCTTGGAAGGTAAAAATACCTGCAGATAACTCCAAACTGGTAATTAGAAGGAAGAGTTTTATGTAAAACAAAACAAAAACCTTAACAAATCCCATGCTAGGCACTGAGATTTTACTCTGGCAAAATCCTTTTGACTTTTCAGGCCATTGGTTTGAATAAGAATTAGCAAAAATATGATTGGGGATAGCATAGATATAGCTGCCAACTGATTCCCATGCTGCTCATTCTATACATATGACTGTATTTTCACATATTCTTTGTTTTATCTCCCTAAGACAGTAGTTTGTAATTCAGGCAGTCAAGAGGTAGTTTATTTGAGGACCACAGTATTAAAAATACTGCTTCTTTTTTGGCAAACTAGAAACATCCCTCTGTGTTTTTAAGAAAGATGGGCTGGATATTTTTGGATGTTCACTAATTCAGTTCAGCTGTCCTTGTTTTGTTCGCTTGGATATGGAAAGTGAGAGCAAAGGAGGATACATAGAATTACATGGAAAGCAATTCTTTATAGAGCTGCAGATCACCTTGTGTATATCTTCTCCATATATCCAGAAATCGATCATTTGCTGTGCCTTTTAATTTGTAATTCAAAATATGTGTTCTTGTAGTGGGCAGTCCAATTCCGTTTTATCAAAGTAATCATCTAAGGGTAATATTCTCTTGTATCTGCAGTGTCTGTTTATCTTTGTTGTGTGTGTTTGTTTACTTACACAGCAAAAGAGAAGGAAGCTTATGAAAGGAAAAAGAATATTGAAAAAAAGAATGGTAACAAGGCTCGTGTAAAATATTGCTGTAGAAACTCCCCAAATCGTGAAGTAACTGCACACTACCAGAAGTAAAACCATGTTATGATGAGCTGATGGATGGGTTTCCATGTACAGGAAAAGAAAATGTGAATGGTGGTAGAACAGGCTGGGGCTACTTTTCATCTCCATCCAGAGGCAGTTGCTCAGTTTGCTTAATCCAGTAAGGAGTAGAGGCAGAAACAGACAGGATACTGACCTTGTGCATGGTTATAAAAGGATGGAGTATGGTGCAGGAGGAGAAAAGAAAAAATGGAAGTCAGGGAAGCGAACAAAAGGCAGAAGGATAAAAATCTCTTGAGTTAGTGTGAAGCTACTGAAAATCTTTAGGCCTCTAAAGATAAGTGGATACAATTCTTCCTGAGCTTGTTTTTCTTTCTGGTGTTGCTCAGCATTTCACATCATATATCTTTCTTTGTAACAAGTGAATGAGAGAAGTTATCTGCCTTTTGAAAGAACTCTTCTCAGCCTCAGGGATGATTACTCAAGGAAAGGCTCTTAAAACCCCAGTAAATCTTAGGAACTCATGAGATAGTCTCAATATATTTAATGTTTTAAGCTTTCCTGTAAGATGACATGTTTCTACTGCTCCTTAAGCATTAAAAAGAGATATACTTTATTGCATCTGTTAGCAGTCAGCAGCTTAACAATGGCATTCAAGAATTGTACAGAAAAGTTGGGGATTGCATGCTTATGGGCACCTTGAGATTCTTGGCAGGTCAGGATTATTTAAATTGACGTAATGAGGTAAATGTACTGTACAAACAGGAGAGACTGTTTTCAGGTTGAGGCACATGAGTTTGCCAGTAGTAAAACCAAAATTGCAGCATGTTATACAGAAGACAGGAGTTGATAAGGTTGTGCAATTTGCATTGTTCAGAGTGACATGCTCCTTAAACCTGCTGCTTCCCTCTGAGCATCCAGAGCAGCTGGAAAAGTTAGGGCACAGACCAGAGACTTGTCTCTTTGTAGGTCACATGTATTAGGAATTAAGGGCAAAGGAATCAGGGCTAAATATATTCATGATTTTACAGTGTGTTCATGATGTCTCAGATGGAGAGGAAAGTTAGAAGTTTCTTTAAAATTTGGAGCCTGAGCTGACTTTTGAAGCTACAGAGTGCTTTTCTGCATGATTAGTTTAGGCTGTGGCAGCACAGCTGTGGATGATAAATACAACTGGCATAACCTGCTGGTTGTGCTTCTGGGGTGTTGATTTTGAATACAGTTCTGTCTGTCAGGGGGAATGTGTGGGTGAAGCTTCCTGTGGGTGGCTGCAACTCTGAACATTTGCTCCATAGCTCCAAAATTGGAGCATAGCTGAGAGGCAGGAGGACTGCTAGGCATCTCTGGGATCCTGCCTGCTTTTAAAATGTATTTCTAAGGCTGTTAATGCACATAAATCATGTAGCCTTTCAGGGACATCTGGGTCTGTTTTAAACTTGCTAGGTAGGATATAATGTTGGTGTAGAGTCAACAATCTCTCCAGAGCATTGGAGTGGAGAGGACTCCCAAGCCTTGAGCAGGACAGCCCTTATTGTGGAACTGGAACCTACTTCAACGCCAAATTAACATGCAGTAATTTCACGATAATAAGCCGCACCTTTTTCCTTGAAGAATCCAGCCTACCCCAGTAGTGCGGCTAATCATCAGATGCAGCTTATTTATGTACAAATCCCAGTGAGAGCCGGCCGGGGAGGGCACCTGGGGCTGCCTTTAAAGGCTTGGCTGGTCTATGAAAACTGTTTGCAACTTGAGCACCTGACACCAAACCCCGCGCTGGTGCGATTCTGTTACTAACTCGTTACTTTGTCGCACATGGATCCTCACTTTAAAAAAAAAAAAAAGTGCACCTTATATTCGAGTGCGTCTTATATATGGACAAATCCCGTGGTCTACCCGGCTACCCGGATGTGCAGCTTATAATCTGTTGCGGCTTATAGTTGTGAAATTACTGCATTTTGGATCAGCTACATAGGTGTAAAAAAAATAATCTATGCCGATAAGAGGCAGCTGGCTGGTCAGAAAGGGGAACTGCAGTGAGTGCTGTGTAGGCAGGGACAAGCAGGGTTGGCAGGGTCTCTGTGTGAGCCGCTCCTCAGAGCAAGCCTCAGATCGGGGACAGCCCTGACTGCACTCCGCTCTCACGGAACACAGAGGGAGAGATGGGCAGAGGAGCCCAGCCGTGACTGGGAGCATAGGAACGGCCGGCGTGGACAACATCTAGTGTCAGGGACCAGCTCCAGCTGGGATGGGACTTTCTGCTTTTCTGGCGGCCTGACTCCTCCTTGTAACCTCCTCCTGCAGGATCTTGTTACTCTGGCTGCTTTTTGCACCCCAGCCCTGCTCCCTCCAAACTTTCCTCTCTTTTTTATTTTTCTTTCTCTGATCTAAATATCCCCCACCCTAGGGCTTGCTACCCTCGTGTAATGTTTCTTGTTCTTCAGTCCCTTTCTCTCCCATTAAGTAACCACACCTGTAATGGGTGTAAATACAGCCTTACACTGGTTTTTATATGCAGCGATCAGCCTAGTGTTAATAATTCGCCATGGCCCTTGTTAGCTTCAGAACTGCATCTATTGAAGTGGGAAGCTGGGTCTGTTGGGTGGGTTTGTTTTGAAGCTGGTTATACTTAAACTAGATGAAAGGGCAAGAAGTGGTTAAAAACAACTTCTAGTCATTGGCTCAAAAGGGATTATAAAGTATATGCACAGGAATAATTTGAAAGGAATAATTTGAAAGGCGTCTCAGGTAATATTAAGATGTACATATCTGCTAACTGCCTGGGCAAATTAGAGAATTAATTGAAAGGGAATGTTAGCTCATTAGCTGAGCAAGGTAATGTCAAAAAAACCTGAAGCTTTCTTTTAAGACTTACAGTGATTTTTTTCTTCCTCCCAGAATAACATACTAGTGAAATGATGCTTTGGAAGGCAGCCTTGGAATGGAGACAAATGTTTTGATAAATTATCAGCTTCCATATATTTTTAACTGCCTTCTGAGGTTAAACTTTTAGCCACAAAGTGAGGTTCCTCCTGCCACCCTACCCATCCACATTAGAGAATAAACATCATGCTCTAAAACACATTTTTGGATATGAAAAAAAACCTTGATTGTTAAAAGCATTATGAGCAGTCCTTAAATATATGTAAGTGTATATATATTGTCATAACTTCTATAATATTACTGAAATTTACTTGGTGAGTCCAAACGTTTGAGGATCAAAAGGAGAGGGAAGAGGCACCTTTGAATATATATTTCCATATAGGAAAGGTGTGTATCTCTATGCATTTCAGTCCTGAAGCTGTCACCCTGTGTGAGAGGGAGGAGAATTTACAAGATATTGGTGTAAACTTGGAAGTGAAATGACTGTTCCAAATTTATTTGGATTTAAAACAATAGTCTGAATTCATGTCCAACTCATATTGAATACATACCATGACAGTTAGCTCTTATTAATAATTATTTGTGCTTTGCTGGGAAATAGAATCCTCTAAAACACTGCTGCAATTCAGTGGCCTGAACCAGCTTTCAGGTGTCCTAATTCTAAGCTGTAGTTTGTCATCCAAGGATTGATAGAAATCTGCTGCAATTGCTGATGTGAAAAGTAAGAACAAATTATTTCTAACAATACTTGAAAGAGAAATGTGTAATGGTGGACTTCAAAGCCAGTCTCATGATCACAGGTATATGGTTAAGATGAACATATTTTTATTTTTTGTTTGTAAAATGGTATCATAAATATTCCTGAAAGTAGAAATAGTATTAAAAATATTTCAGAATTAATGTACTGTGGTTTGATCATCACTGGTCAACTATAAATGTGCAGCTTACTTGAGCTATAAACCACAGGCTATGTAAGTGTTTTGGAATAAAATATTTATGCATTTAGCATTCAGCAGTGTTGCTAATTTAGACTAGTCATTGGAAAACGATGTTCTCTTTATTGCCTATTATTAAAACATAAGTGGTGCCATTTGACTTTATAAACACTAATAAAAAATGGTAGGTGTAAATGATTTCCTACTGTTTTTAAAGAAATACACCAAAATACCTGTCAGTCTTTTCTAATATGTGCAGCCCTGTGTGTAGATTCAATTTAATTTAAAGGGAGAGTACTCTGAAATTAAACTTCTGACTCTGAAAGGGGTAACTGGAAAATAAAGCCATGTATTGCTTCTTCACAAGACAACTTGGAAGACTGAGAAAGTGTGTGGGGGAGGTGGGGGGAGGTATTTCCTGGGTTTGTTTTTGGTTTTTGGAAATTTGGAAAAGTAAATATTTGAGAAAGAGAAGGTAAAATAATAATGTTTTGTCCAAGGTTAATAAAATAGTTTTATGTTAGTCAGCTATGTATTTGAACATACCTGCATATTGTGTATTTGTTAAATGAAATGCATAGTATCTTTATTTGAGTATCCCTTGAGAGAGGACCCCTTTTCACTTTTCAAAAATATTATGATTTTATGCAGCATCTCAATCCATTACTGATGCCATTTGAGTGTCTTATTAATGCCCTTGGGGAAGAGAGAGCTTTGTCCCTAAAACTCACTAACTGTAAACTCTGAGTATCAGTTTTCTCTGTTTTTCACAGTTGCTTTGCATCTCAGTTCTATCAGGGGATTTCTGGCTAGTTTTTGCCTATACAAACCCATGATTCTCCTCTCTGGTGCTCTGCTAACAATACTCAGTGGCTGAGAGAATATTTTCCTGTCAACTCCATCAGTGGGAGAGATGCCATGTTTCTCCAGGAGAGGAGATACAACAGCGGATGAGTCCTCTCCAAAGAGAATTAAATTTAATATCTGAAAGTTGCTTGACCAGGTATTATTGGCTTGATGGGTGACAGTCCCTCCAGAACACATAGGGATAAGCTGCCTTCATTGTTTATGGGCATTCATTAAAGTAAGCAGAAAATCCTTGTTGATCTTTCAGATTCACTTTTGAGGAATTAGAAGAGTCTATTGCACTAGATCAGAGTCCAGAAATACTTGCATGTTTTTTATGAGGATGTAGTATCAAAACATGGTAACATTGTAATTTAGAATATTCTTGCCTAGATGAACGGCCTATATCAAAGTATGCTTTCTTCATCAAAGTATGATTTTTTTTCTTTAATTTTATGGATGACAAGGAAAATATTTAGCTCTCAAGAGACATAGGCTAGTCAGGAGTAAATACTCCACTGAAATAATTTTATACCTATGGTCCTCACTATCTCACAGGCTGAAGAGCTGTTAATTGCTTTATCCAGATTAGAGTGACCCTTGCCAATTCATGGTGCAATCAAAAGCTTATGCTCTCAAACTCCACGCATATTATTCGTGGAGCAGTGCATCTGTGAGAGTTGAGAGGTGGGAAACAAGCAAAAGCATTTTGTCTTCCACCTCTCTGCCTGCACAAAACATGCCAGGGAAAAATTAGAAATGTTTTGCCCGCAACAGAAATAAGCCTTACTTTCTTGGAGTAATGACTAATAGCTAGATTTGTAGATGCCAACTAACCCTTTAAAAGAACCCTTTCTAGCAAAATATATGGGGGGTGGGATAGGGGGAGGCAGGGTGAGTGTCAGAAGAGAGACTGCCAGAAGACTGAAGTAAATTCTGTAGAATGCCAAACCACGTGTCTTCCCTTTTCCAAGTTTCTTAGCAAGATCTCTCATATTTTGTGGAAGCTGGAAATAAACTGAAGGGCAAACAAGTATCTAAATAGATATTTTTGTTCTGTTGGCATGTAATGTCGATACAGCATAGCAGGTGTGACTGGGAAAGGAAGGGGGTGGAAGTGTAGGCATTGATTTAATTAATCAAGTTAAGTCTGTCCTTTCTGACTGAGAGTGTCTTTCCATATATTTTTTGATTCCTGTGTGTACTGATGTGGGATTTTTTAAGTTGATGCTCATATGCATCTCATCATTTTACTATTCAAGTGCCTCTTCTAAATCTTTTTCCCTCCCCTTCTGCCTGTTTTCTATCTTTATGCTCTTGTCTTTCAAATCATATTGCCAGATGTGCTGCCAGATAGCATAAACCAGCCACATTGTCATCATTCCTTTCAGAGAAGGGATGTTGAAATGCTCCAGTCAGGGACACTCTCTTTTATTTTCCTATAGCAGGAAGTTACAATTCCTGCAGACAGATGCAGGTTGACTCAAGGGCAAGAGCATGGAGGCACCAGGTCAAAATAACAGCACCAGCTATACTTGTTCACATCTCTTCAAACACTGGCACTTCAGTGCTCTTGAGTCAATGGGAGGAACCTTGCATCATGTTAATTGATCCCCCATTTCATTTGGCAGTCGCTCTTGCTGGAGGATGGACCACACTTTCCCAGTCAACACAGCATTATTAATTGATAATGTTCAAATGGGTGTGTTCCAAGTCAAGTTAAGCACCTTTAATGCTTAATAGCAAAGGTTGTAAAATGCCTTACCAGCAAAAACGTGCTGAATTCCTTTTCTGTATAAGGCAGTGCTGCTCTCCTGAATTGTGCTGAACATGCTACCATTTAAATGGTGCTACAGATCATTATGTGGTCAGATGCTGTAGGGTATACAGAACCCTGGCCAGCCTTGGGCAAAACTGCAGTCAGGAATCCCTGTTTTCTGAAATGAAGGACCTCGTGGGGCAGAAGGGAAAGGAGGACAGTCCACATGGTATAAAACACACAATACCTGCCCATGTTTTTGTTCAGATCACAAGTCATCTCCAGAGCAGACCTGATTCATGGATATGTGCTAACCATATCTCAAGTCTGTTTGTAGTTTTAGAAGCTGATTTCACTTGTTGGGTGGCTTTTAACCTTCTTTTTCCACTGGAGCACCTGGTGTGAAGGTCACCTTTACAGTCCTCTGTCTGTTTCTTTGTTTTGTAGTTAGTATAAATTCCTCTCCATTTCTACAACTGCAACTGCAAAAGTGCATGACCAGCTGCATTCTCCTTATCCTGCTTAATGTGCTCGCGCCATGATGCTGTGCCTTTCACCCCTCTAAGTGCTGAGCACACAAGAACTAAAGCTTCAAGAGCAATTTGAACATCTCTGAGGCATAAAGCCAGTAGGTAAACACCTTATTGGTGTATTTCCTACCATGTAACAACAGAATCCCCAGCCTACCAGTAGCTCCAATAACTGGTTCTGCCACTAGTTTCTCAAAGAATGTGGTAGATGGTAACCCCTGCTGGAAAAAAACATCTAATCTAATCATAATTACATAGTAGAAGAGAACATAGGATGCATTTCACTTACAGGTTGAAAAGCAAATATACCGTGGTATTTAAAATAAACTGCATCTTCTTTTGGTCAGCTGAACAATCTGTTTTTGAAACAGCAGTATGAAACATTGCAGTCATTCACCTTAAAAGGTTTTTCTTTTCCTCCAGACTACTCTTCTTTGTATGTATTACCTTTTCTGTTTTAAAACTCAATTTTCTTAGCAGAAAGGTGCTGCATTGAAGCTCTTTAGCTCAAAGTGTATGTCCTACTTGTCAGTTCCATTAAAGCGTTTAAATGGCAATGGGTTTATGATTAGATTTCAAATTACATTAATCATTCACCGACTCCAGAATGCAAGGTGAGAGCTTGTGTAGCTACTGAAAAGTACTTTACCAGACAGTTTTTAAGAGCAAAAGCCTGTGTAGCATATGCGTGCATCTTATAGGAAGGTTAGTTTTGTTTGAGGACAGAAGAGCTGGTTTTGTGTTTTTGAAAAGGTACAGTCAATCAAGTATGTATCCTGATAAATGAGTGTCTTGTATGTTTCAGGTCTTACATGTCTTGTATCTTAAAATGGAATTGGTTATATTCTGGCTATGTGGCTTTTTTGAGGTCCATTGGGGTTTTTTCCTTCTCTTTAATGGGAGCAATATTCTATTTCTAAAAATGTGCATTTAAACAGATTTTGTGCCAGAGAACCATGGAAAATGAAAATCATGAGGTAAAAAGCTACCCCTCTAATCAGAGCAGCTATGTCATGCGTGGGTGGGAGATCCATGTCTCTTCCTCAGTGCAAGGAGAGAGTGGAATCCAGCGGGAAATCTCAGCCACCCATGAAATTGCAAAACCTCTGGCTGCATCCTGAGTTTCCTCATTCCACCATTTGAATCAACTTGTGACCTTGCCTCTGTAGAGCTGCTGCTCATTGCCATGCCTGGCAAAGTCCCACTGGAGCAGAGGGCTGTTCTTGCTGTCCTCACTGGATGACACCAGATTGCTCAGGGAAGTCACTCTTGGTACCAAAACACAGTTCTCTCGTTCAAATGTCCAGCTGCGCTGTGCTTTTATTTGAAAGAAAGGAAAAGGCTGAATGATGCTGTATGTCACGTACCTTCTGGGTGCCTAGGTCTCACCCTGGCAAGTTTTTAGGTTTTCTTTGGTGGTAGTGGGTTTTTTCTTAATTTGTAAATTATATTTGGTGATGGTCTAA
>VRYO01001878.1:33242386-33253734 GCA_009812075.1 Sialia sialis
GCTGGATTCTTCAGTGAAAAAGGTGCGGCTTATAATCATGAAATTACTGTACTTCCCTGAAAGCCACTGTTACATGAGTCTAAAAGTCATGTTCAGTTGAGATGAGATGGTTTTGGAGAAAAGCAGGTGGATTTTACCAGGTGTTTGGGCTCTCTTACCTGGGAAGTGCCATGTGGTGGTCTTTTAGTACATGTGTTGGCTTGTGCTGCAAGCTGATTGTGCATTGCATGCTTTGCTAAAAGCAACTGAGAATTAACTGTGTGTGAGGAGCAGGTCGAGGCATACAACACTCACTATGTCTGTTGCCTGGGACATTTTTTGAGGACAGTTGTCTGTCTTCACATTTTGTTGAACAAACTACATGAACCCTTTTTATCACTTTCCAGCATATACAGTGATGTTAAAAAATATCTGATGGTATTTTACCCTTCCCTAAAGGGACAGACATTGCTTCTCTTCCATTCTTAAATGTTTGGTCAGGGGAGGTGCCAAGTACTGCGACTGGTCAGAGCATGTTAAAGCTCTGGCCAGAGGAGTACCAAATCATACAATAACCCATCTGTAATGCTAGGCATTCTTTTGGGTAATACATCAGTTTAGCTCTCAGTTCTTCAGTAATTAGTTGTACATCTGTGAGCAACTGTCCAGCTGATTTATTATCCAGGCAGCTATTGAAATACAGAACATTGCCCCATTTAGCTTCGGGATGGAAAATTATAGTGTGATAAAATTGTTTTTAAAATGTAATAAAAATGACTATGTATAAACAAATTACAAGTTTATATTACACTGTAGATGATTTTAAATCAACACTTTAAAGTTCATAAATTTAATGTGATTTAACATAGCTTAATGCATATGAATATATTTTTAATTGTTGCCTTCTTTTATTTAGTAAGAAGATTAAACTGTCCTGGAAAATAACTTGATTATAGTGAAGAAGATTTAGTGGAAAAGTGAATGTAAGTATTTCACAGCATGTGTCAATTATTTGTGCTTGCAACCCATTGACATTGGTGCTATTATAGATTGGCAGCCACTTTTATTATGGTGAGAATGCAGGATCTGTTCATTCTGCATATGTGTGTGTGTGGTATAGAATATCTATTATGTGGGTCTATAGACTAATATATCTAAATGCTTTTAATGGGGCCACATGCATGCTTAAGTCATTTTCATGCTTAAGAATTATTTACAGGAAAAACAACAACATGAAGCTGCCACTCAGCACCTTTAAAAAGATAAAAAAACCCACTACTCCCATATGAATACCCACACGGATTCTTAAGTTCAGTAGTGTAGACATATTTTCATTTCCAGAGGAATTTAGTCTAACCTGGAATAATGCAGCCTTTATATAGTATTTTTTGTATACTTGCCCCAAAGATGTGAGATTATAGTAGAAAAGATTGCACTGTGGATTGGCAATTCAATTTAGAGTGAAATACAGCAGCTGCAAGTTCCAGGCTAAGTGCATCATTGCTCACTTGAGGTCACTTTTTCAAACCTGGAGTCAATAGTTCTCTAACAATAAGAGCTTTGGTTCATTTTCTAGAACCTCTTGAAACTGTTACCTTGTTGGCGAATACACCATTATTTTTCTTAAAGTAATTGCCTTCCTTATCTGTATTTCATAATAATGTGAATCCCTTGTGTGCCTGTAGATGTGTATTTGTATGTATATATTTGTATATGAGGCAAAGCTGTGTCTCTGCAAGTCATTCCCCAGCAGATTTGGAGTGGCTCTGATGTGCAGGGCAGTGATAGTCATGAACTTCTAACTACCAAGGATTTGTTCCAGTGTTTTTTCATAGAACATTTTTCCCACGATCTCACCTTCCTTTTCCCAGAGCCTGACTGACGAGCTTGGAAGCAGTCAACTAAGCCTTTCCAAATGCTGAATTAAGTATAGAATTAATGACTTAGATGTTAAAGAGGACAGTGATTATGTCTTAAATGTCTAACAAGCTGGGACAGTTGTAATTCTAGCCTTTCAGGTTTTATAAACTTGTCTTCAATAATTACTGGCTGACCAGTAGTACTGAAAACTGCAGAAATTGCATACAGCATTGCAAAGTGCTGTCTGGTTTATATGGAGTTGTCTAGTGATATAGGATTGCTTGAAATGAAGATCCTCAGATTTGTCAACATTGTACACTAAGTAAAAGATTTACAGATTAGGCTGTGCATTGATTCTTTCCATTACTAGCAACTGGCCCAGTTTGAAATGTATGCAGGCTTATAAAGTATAAAATCAAGTCCTTTAAAACCTTCCATATTGAGCAAAACAATGCAGTTTGAAGTAATTTACTGAAACCAGTCACTTCAGTTGTTTCAAGATCCTAAAAATACATTTCAAATAACCCTGTTCAGGCCAGTGACACTTCTTGAACTATCCCATGTGTGTGCCAAGTTTGTACATGTAAAAGTTTTTTGTCAGTTGCTTTCACATTTTTCTCACCACTCAGTCCTCAACTGTTATTTCTGGGAAACATGGGAAGGGTTATCTTTGGTTCCCCTTTTTTGTAAAATAAGCAGAATATTGTGGGTTTCTTCTTTGTAGCTTTTAAGGGCCTATTTAGCAGGAGAGAAGAATTTGAGTGTCAGTTGAACTATAAGAGATATCTGCCCAGTTAAAATGTAATTTCATGTATGTATGTACGTGGCAACAACTAAAAGACATGAAGCAGAGCTGTATTTCAGGAAGTTGAGGAGTATAATATTGCCAATGTTATTATTAGCTGATCTGGCAGAGGAATAAATACATCCTGTGGAAGAGATGCTAGCATTTTGTTCTTCATGTAAAAAGAAATAATATCTCTAGTATATGTTATTTTTCTGATATTTTGATTTTGTGCAAATGAAGTCTGAGCTCCTAAATGTAAACCTTCTTTTTGATCTGGCTCTTACAGGTATCTGGCATTAAAATTAGAGATTTATCCTTCTAAACATCAATCATTTTCAAAAATTAATTAGCCTCATATTGGCTGGCATTTTTGCAGTAATACCAAATTAACATTTTTTTGTGGAGAGGAGAAAATACCTTTACATATGCACTTTCAGTTTTATATCTCAAAAGTGTCTGTGAAGATATTCTCATGTACAAAGAGAGCAGAGATGAAAGGAGGGATCAGAGGACCTCATGGGAACCAAGAGGAGCAGTGAATCTACCTGCAGCCACTCAATCTGGAGGTAGAACCCAGCACCTGCTCTTATAATCATCCATTTTGATGTGTAACGCATGCAGAAATATTTATTAAAAGTTTTGGTTTAGTCAAAATTGAAAATTAAATTTGAATCTTGAGCTTGAATTCATTGTAATGGTTTGGCAGAATAAGTAGTGGAATTTTGTCTTTGGTTTATCCATAAAGCCAGAAGGTGGAATAAACTGGCTCTTCCTCATTCTCTTTCAAAGAAATCCTGGACTGACCTTTCAAAGAGATAAAAGACAAAGATGGAATGCTGGATAAACCCAGTGAAATGTTGGCTTGGTGTGGTTTTTTACCTCACAAAGTGGTGAAAAGAAATGGAGAGAGTGAGGGTTCTGTTCCACTCAAAAATAAGGAAAGGCTAGGAAAAAACATAAAGTGGACTGGTGGAGATGATGAAAAGCCAATTATGTTGAATTATGCTGGTGATATATCAAAATAATCTTGCAAGGAGGAGGAAGGGGAGTGTGTACCTTAGGGAATCAGGAGCAGGCACCATCAAGTAGAGCACAGGTAAGAGAGTGCACAGGATGAGGGAAAGAACACTCAGCCCTGATTAGATACCAAAATTAGGTTATTGCTGCATATTTTGTAATCTGTGATCCCAGGAACTGATTCTTAATGTAGCACTGTGTGGTTTTTTTTCCACTGTTCTCAGCAGTATTTCTTATGTGTGCACTGGCATCATAAATAGCCTGATTCAAACACCCTTTTGAAGGGTGAGGGCCACATCATGTCATGTACTCTCACTAAGCTCTGCTAGCTGGTAGGCAGGTTCTTCCTGGAAGGTCTATAGAGATGCTTTTTAGACTTCTAGGATTGTGAAATATTTTCTCAAAACCAGTGTCCATCTCAAAAATTAGTTTCAGAATCTACCTAGCTATTGTAAAATTTATTATTGTTTATAAGAGCTTGGCTCCTGTATTGTGAATGCTATAAATAATTCTTAGCAACATTTGGATGAGGTAAACAAGGCATAGTGGCACACTTGATATTAAGGAGAAAAAGAAATATTTAGGAGTTACTAGTTCATTAAGTAATGTCTGTGCTGTGCATGAAATGAGGTGGGGTAACACAGGAAGAAGTCTCCCATTATAGAGACTATAATGAAGGAGTCACATAAGGAACTTTAATTCTATACATAACAATCAATCAGACATAAGTCCCTAGAATCACATCTTTAGATCCATAAGACTTAAGTCACCAAACCAGGTAAAAATTGTTCCATATCTTCTACACGCCTTGGGCAGCGGGCAAGGATGTGACTTTGCAAAATGTTCCCAGAGAATTTCTGCCACTGTCACACTGAGACCCTAAAGGGCATGCAAGAGCACAGCACGTGGGTTGCACCTGTCTTCATGTATGTGATTTCTGGCATCTCTTCCAGCATTTTTGTCCTGTCTTTCTTTTCTTTCCCTCCATCTCAGTCTTCCCTGTGTTGCCTGGCTAACTTTAGAGAGAATACTTCAGCTAAGGAGGGATGACATCTCTACACTCCCAGCATGAGTAGCCTGTGACACCAGGTCAGGCTGTAACCACCAGCAATAACAACCACAGGAAAGCCCTGCATAATGATTTCTCCAGGGTGTGCAGAGCAGCTTATTTGGAGACTTATTTCTGCTGTTGTTTTCACACATGCTATCAAGTAAAATCTTTCATTTCCCTCTAATATAAGTTTATGTTCACTAGATCATGTAAAGGCCAAATGTCATGCTTTTGCTGCTAGATCATTGCAATGAGATTGCCCATGGAGAAAGTCCTGCCCTTATCCTGCCCTTATCGAGCACAGAGTCACAGGGAGAGAGCTGGCTCCACAGGCAAGCCTTGGCTCTCCATTTTTCTCTAGCATGGTGACCCATCCAACAGAAACATTGTCCAGCTTTGCACATATTTCATATCACTAGCTCCAGATGAACTGTAATAGAGTTTTGCCCATATGTTGGCACCTTTCATCCTCCAGAGAAATGAGGTCACACTTTACCAGTAGTTGCAGACTTAAATATTTGAAACACTTTATGTACTTCTCATACTTCACTTTGAGACTTGTCTTGTAAAAAAAGACATTGCAGGTTAGTTATAAAAAACTGTGGTTTATTGGATGGTATGAGTGACCTTTCTCTCTAATCCAGTGATACTTGACCAAGTCTAAAGGTGTGGCTAAAAGACCCACAGGAGAGAAGATTCTTACAGCAAAACACAGCTATTTATTTAAAGGTTTGCCATTCATCCTCCTTGAAACACAGACCGGCATGTCAGTCTTCCTTTCTCATGTTTCTCTGAAATGATCTCTTGGGGAATATGTAGAATAACAAACAGTGGATTCTTTTCCATTTTAGGAGAGGGATGGAGACAAATTCAACTTCAAAATACTTGGTATTTTAAATGCAAAATGGTCCTTCTTTAATTAATACTTGGCAAAGCATTTTAAAGATCAAAGTGTCAATATTAGCTAATTCTCATGACACACCTGTCAGGTAAGTAAAAATTATATCCATTTATAGCCCAGGAAGTTAAATACTGCCTAACATCAGCATTTTCACAGTTGCTACCTAGTTAATTTACTGAAATAAGTAGTCTAATTCTCAAAGGTTCTCCATATTCTTAGTTGTCCTTAATTATGCTTAGTACTCCAGAGTACTCACTCTTTTGAAACTGAGTGCAAGTATTTTGGTGCAGAAACATGGCTATGTATGGCAGCTGAACCTGAGGCATCCACACTTAAAAGACTTTTCCCAAACTTAAGCAGCCCTAGGAAGCCTAGAGCTGGAACCTACAGGTTGCCAATTCCCAGGATGGGTTCAGACCCCTGCACTGCCCAACTCTCATTCCTTAAGGAACTGGAAAAAGTGTGAGGTGTAGGTAGTCTTGGGAGAATCAGTCTTCAAAGATTTTTTTTTTTCAGATGTGAATGGAAGGAGCTTTTGGAGGGAGAGGGTGCTTGAAGTGGAAAGAAAAATGGTGTGTGATAGAAATTAATTGTTCTACCTCCTGCTGTTGCGTCCATTAGAGATGCAGGTTATCTTGTTATTTCTGTCATGGCCCTCTCTCTTTTTGTTACAGCATCAGCAGAGTGGTATAATTGGGCTGGAGAACAAATTTTTTGCTGCTCTATTGAGCAATGACTGAAAGGGAGAGGAGATTTTGAACAAGTGCTGTCTCCCCTTCAGCATGCAGTGCAACTTGTTTCCAAATGGTGTTTTAGTTGGAGTGGTGGTGATTGTCAAGTGCCTTGCTTTGTCTGTGCAAACAGTTTTTATAACCTGTTTGCTCCCTTTGGTGTGGCAATGCCCAGCCCTGAATACAACACAAAACTTAAGAATGGCGTCACTCCATCCCAGTCTGTTCTCCCTCTTGCAGGAGCAGGTGGGAATGCACAAAACCCAGCCAAAGGCCATCCATGAGTTGGCACTTAAAGGCTAGGCTACAAAAAGGGGTCTCAAGGGATTGAACAGCCTGGAGCAGGCGTGCATGGCTGAATTAGGAGTTGGAATTGTTTGGCTCTCAAATTCAGACAACTTGTTTGCTGTCTTGGCCCTGCTCAAAGTGAGTAAATGCTACTGCTAATAACAAAGCCCAGTAGAGGAGGAGTGAAGGATTAAAAACACCAAATGATGACTCACCCTCCCCTTCCCCCTTACCCAGTTTCAGTCCCCACTAAACCACTTTACCTCACCAAAGCCCTGGTGGCATTTTGCTTATAAATAATCATGCGTTTGAAATGTTAAAATGTGTAGGCAGGGATTAAAAGGATATGTGATGCTACAGCATTAAAATGGTGCAAACCTCTGCAAGGGAATTGTGAAGGAAAATTATTTTTGGCAAGGGCTGCTGAATACTGGGGAGATCAAGGGAAGACAAAAAGCAGTTTACCCAAGTCTAGCAAAGCCAAATAGAAAAGCTGGGTGCAGTAAAATAGGGTTTCACATCAGTTCTTTGTCATATTAAAGCCAAATCTGAAGTTTTGGAGGGGGTGCAAAGAGGAGATCCATTGAAAAATTTCTGTCAAAGGTGCCAGCCTAAACTGTTGTCCTTTTCTTACTGTAAAGGTTGGTGAATATAACTGCATGGTTATCACCCACACTGTAACAGGTTTCTTCTTTCTCCTGGTGTGCCATGGGAATGGGAGGTAAGGTAATGTCAAATCAATGTGTCAGGCCATGGTATTTTACAGTATAAGGAGGCTGAGTTGCCCATTTGAGTTATTATTCTATACTTTCACAGAAGTGAGAATATTGCCATCAAATTTCTTCTTGTGTCTGGCAACAAAAATTGATAATTGTCCCTACTTAGAAAAGGAAATGCATTACAGACTTAGAGGGAGCTGTCTCAAATCAGTTTTCCTCATTCACTTTAGCATTGATTTTGCAGCTTGAGTATAATTTTGGGGGTCATTCTCAGATGCTACATTGGCTATGTCTCCATAAACCTTTGATTGCTGGACCAAGTAAGCGATTTTATGGGACTGCTGAATTTGAGCATATCATCTTCCTCACCTCATTTCTTAATTTCAGGTGAGTGAACAATACCACTGTGAACAATACCAGTGTGAATAGGCACAGATAAGGGCAGTCTGCAGATAAGGAAGTCCTGCTGCTCTTCTTCCTAATGGTCTTGCTGCTGTCTGCTTGTCTGTACAGGGAAAGCCTCTGGATGCTACGCCTGTAGGAACTGTGCAATTACAGTAATTTCACGATTATAAACTGCACCTGAATATAAGCCACACTTCCGAGTAGCTGGGAAGACCACGGGATTTGTCCATATATAAGCCGCACCCGAATATAAGCCGCGTGTTTTTGGCTTCTTTTGTTTGTTTGTGTTTTTTTAACTCCACACGGCAGAGGGGGCGGGGCGCTCCAGCCCGGCCCCACACAGCCCGGCTTCCCAGTGGCAGGGGCCGGTCCACCCTTGCGCAGCCCCCGTTCCCAGCGGTTTCACGGTCCCGGTGCCTCCCGGCGGCACAGGGGCCGGGCCGCACACTTGCAGCCCCCCTTCCGGGCAGTCCCATGCTCCCAGCAGCTCCCACTTGCCACGCTGCTTGGGCGGCTCTCACTTCCGGGTTGGCGTTTCGCTGGGATTTCTCCATAGATAAGCCGCACCTGAATATAAGCCGCACTACTGGGGTAGGCTGGAGTCTTCAATGAAAAAGGTGCGGCTTATATTCATGAAATTACTTTACTAATAAACAAATAGTTTTTAGGAAGCCCCATTCATTTTCTGTCTAATTATCGTAATTTAACAACCTCCCGGTAGCCGGGTAGACCGCGGGATTTGCCCTATATAAGCTACACCTGAATATAAGCCGCTTTTTTTTTTTCTTTTTTTTTTTCTTTTCTTTTTTCTTTTTTTTTTAAGCGAGGATCCATGTGCGACAAAGTAAAGAGTTAGTAACAGAATTATGCCAGTGCGAGGTTAGGTGTTAGGTGCTCAAGTTGCAAACAGTTTTCATAGACCAGCAAAGCCTTTAAAGGCAGCCCCAGGCACCCTCCCCGGCCGACTTTCACTTCCGGGTTGGCATTTCGCTGGGATTTGTCCATAAATAAGCCACACCTGATGATTAGCCGCACTACTGGTGTAGGCTGGATTCTTCAATGAAAAAGGTGCAGCTTATAATCGTGAAATTGTTGTAATTATTGAGAGGCACACTCTGAGCCTACAGAGCAGGGAACAGGGCTTTGAGAACTCCTTGGGGGAGGCAGGATAGTGCCACTCCTTCTCCTCAGCTTTGCCCACTGGAGAAGCAGCCCCTGCTGCTTTTCACAGGGCTTTTCACTCTTCCACCTGTCTTCTAGACCAGAGCTTCTTTGAAATCTTCATGCTGCTAGTGCCTGGGTTTGGTGCCAGGGCAGCCTAGCTGCAGGTGTGTTACAGGTCTCTTCATAGGATGGTGCTTCTGCTCCATTCCTGTAGTGCATCCTCTCACTTTGTTATAGCAATGATGTTTGAGCAGTTGTAAGGTAAACTGGTCTGTCACTTTGCTAAATGCAAATGATTTGGTTATTGCATTGTTTTTTACAGAATGCACCATCTCCACTGCTCTTAACCTTTGCTGTTACTTTGGTGCTAGCAAGCATGAAAAAAAGTCCCATGCATTCATGATGTTACTTTTTTAATGCTAGATTTTTAATTTGCATGAAATCTATTTATAAGCCTAGCTTGTGTTCCTGTTTTATTTTTCTCTCTCCTTTAAAGCATTTAAACATATTACTTGAAACTTCATAATAATCTTTAATTAATGTTATATTTAATATTATATTTAATTAAGGGATTTAACAAGGATAAAAGTAACAATTAAATACAGAGACAACTTATTTGCCTAATACTTTTTGGGCTAAATTCAAGGCAAGCCTCAACCATATTTGATTCAATTTATGCAGTGCAAAAGACATTGTATATAAAAACAACCATTCCTTTGGATAGCTAGGCAATATTGAAGTGTACTGTTACTGCAGCACTCAGTTTGATCAAACTGACATGACAATGTAATAAATAATCTCAAGATGTAAAAATACCTACACTTAGGTAGGAAATTTCTCATTGTCAGTCAGTAAGCCAAGGTAAACAATAGTCTTTTTATCTTTGCTGGTTTTCCTTAAAATTGCATGACTTTAATTTGTTACTAGTTAACTGAATCGTATCAAATTACAGTTCCTGGGAACTTACCACTTTGTGAAACATTGCAACTCTTGTTTATACACAGACAGCTTCTTTAAAAAATGATCTGGAAATTTCCAGACAATGAATGGACCTGCCACGGTTTTTAAGAACTAACTTTCTTTCTTTCTTTCTTTCTTTCTTTCTTTCTTTCTTTCTTTCTTTCTTTCTTTCTTTCTTTCTTTCTTTCTTTCTTTCTTTCTTTCTTTCTTTCTTTCTTTCTTTCTTTCTTTCTTTCTTTCTTTCTTTCTTTCTTTCTTTCTTTCTTTCTTTCTTTCTTTCTTTCTCTCTCTCTCTCTCTCTCTTTCTCTCTTTCTCTCTTTCTCTCTTTCTCTCTCCCTTTCTCTCTCCCTTTCTCTCTCTTACTTTCTTTCCTTCTTTCCTTCTCTTTCTTTCTGCATCAGTTTACACCCAAAAATCATAGGCCAGTGGCCTATTGTCTCTTCAGGGTACTCAGAGAAGAAAAAAGGGACACAAAACCATTTCCATTTTCATGAGCAGAAACATAAAGTACCCCTGATGCCAGAGGTGGTGAGCAGATTCCTCAATCCTCCTGCACTTCTTACAGCCAACATCTTTAAAAAACATGAGCTTATATAATTATTTACAGAAGGTTCTGGGAAAGTTTGGTCCCAGTTCTGCAGTGACATTGGTTGCCAGTGCATCAGAACTATTCAGAAACTGAATGACTGTAGCAAGCTCTTCTTGGCTGCAAAGCCAAGAGATCCTGTTCTAAGGCTGGGATGGTTCAAGGAAAGAAATGTGGTCAATTGAGCTGATTCATTGCATTGTCAAGCTTTTCATACCCTTGCGTGAATCAGGCCATCCATCCATATGTGAATTCTTTAGCTGATTACCTTGAAAGATGTATTAGACTGTTTATAGTGGTCCGACCTGCAGGATATAGATTTTTATCTGGGGTGTAAATATTTGTGGTGCTGCTCTGACTTTGCTTTGCAGGATGTGTATGCTTCCTGCTGAGCTGCTCCACATGGGAATGTTCTACCTGTTTGCATGATTATGGATTTTGCCTAAAGGAGCTTTATGCAAAGAGGTTATCTCTCCTGAGGGAGGTATATATGAGCAAAACTTTTACAGCTCAGGGACAAGCTATGCTGAGAGAAATTGTTCTTTGAAAATAGGTCTTTGAAGTATATATAGGACCAGAAGGAAAAGAACACCTAAATTATGTAGATGGGGAACGGAAACAAAGAAAAAAAAATGATATAAAGGAAAATGTTCCAAATATATCTATTTTGCACAACTTGAGCAAAATTGAATGTGCTAACATTATTGTAAATAAATGAGGTATACTGAAAATAGTAATCTTATACAAATGCAGGTGTTTATTTCTCATGAAAGAAGAATCAACAGAGATGACATTTTCTCCCAGCAAGTCTGTTTGTTGTCTTTGACAAGGTGACAGGGAGAGATTTTTTTCTTCAGTTGCAGTAAACCTACTGAAGGTTTCTACTTACAGTAATTTCA
>VRYO01001878.1:33274823-33323184 GCA_009812075.1 Sialia sialis
TAACATGATAATGGGAAAAATTCTCAACTTTTTTTTCTAAGGCAAAGAGTAGATCCACCCTCCCCAACCCCCAACAATAACCTAGGGCTTACATGGAGCAGGTGAGTGTGCATGAGGCATCCCTGCTTTCTGCTGAGGTGCTGTGGCTGCCTTGTATGGCAGTTGCTGCAGGAAGTTATCCCTCTCTGAAGCTCAGGCAGCTGCAGCAGATGTTTACTTTTGGCCAAATGAGATTTGGCCATTTGCAGGATCAGGCAGCTTGAAAGTGTAAGTGACTTTGGGAGTGTCTGGAGTGGCCCTGTGCTGACTGCAGATTGATTCAGCTTGGTGTTAGTCCATGGGGCATCATTGGGATTAGTGCTCAGTGAGATTGTAGATAAAAATAAAATCTTAAATTTTGTTCGTTAGAAGATCTCATGGCTTCAACAAAATCACAAAGCAGGTCAAAGAGGAGATTCTGTGGGTCAGCTGCTTGCTATTAAACATGTCACTCAGCTGCTCTTCTTGCAGATCAGCTCCATCTTTGTAACACTTGAGAAAGTGAGGCCTCATTAAAGTGAGTGCTTCATTGCTACTGAGAGAGTGGAGAAAAGATGGAGGGATGAATGTAGAAGCCCAAACTGAATGGAAGGTGTGCTCCAGGATGGCATGAATGCAGGTCTGCTTCTGCAGAATTTCTCTATGTGCTCCTACCTGCAATAGTGGGGCTGCAATGTGAATGTGCAACCTGCTGATTTGGGATGATAGTATGAACTCTTGTCTTCATAATAAAAAATAGGATTTAAAGAGACCTTTCTGGCATAAGCTAACCTTGTCTCAGAGTGGTTTATAATCTCTAATGCTGTTGAATGAGGTCTCTCCACAGCAGCTGTTTCTATTCACTTTTTTTTATTTAAGCTGCTTGGCACTTGAAAATATTTTCACTTAAAATAAATTTTATTTTGATTCCTAAGACCAGCCAAGAAATCTGTCCTTGGACTATGGCAGAATCTATGGTGTAAAAGATTTTCAAAATTAAAACATTGCCAGGTCTGACTGAAATGAACCAGGGAATTCATTAGAGTCTCTGCTTCGAAGAGTGCATATAAATCTGCAAAGTGATACTCTTCTTTTTTTGTTTACCTGCTGATATTGCAGAACAGTACATTATTGGAAGTTCTGGAATGCAACAGCAAAATCTTTTAAGTATGCATTGTCTGAGTCTCATTACCTGTTGTTAATGCTCTTTCGAGTGACTCCTAGTTGAAAAATTAAGGCTCACATGGCTCACTCTTGCTCTGAATTTGGATCTGGATCAGAATATTAAATACTTTAAAATTCAGGTGTGCACGGATGAAAGGTTTTGATTCAGACTACTAATAGTGTTATTAATTTAGCTTGAAGCTAATAACATAATTATCAATATGAACTCTGAATTTTCTAGCTGTTTGCCTCTCTTAAACTTTTGACACGATCCTGCCAATTTTGCAGCAAGTTCACGAGAGTCCTTGCCATAGGTATGGGATGCTGATGGATATATAACCTACTGTAAAAAGCAGTTGTGTTCATCAGCTGTTAATTCAATTACAATGCCTGAATAAACCTTTTCTAGGTTGGGACAAGAAAAATCTCCGTTTGGCTTGGTAGTATGCAGCAATACTGTTTTACTGTAGTTTCATGGGGTACTAAAGCTGGATTAAATACCCTATTTAGTCGCCTCTCTACACCTTTGAGGCCTGTGAGATGTGAGAAAGATTTGGTGATCTTTAGTAAATGATTGGTGTACAGATTCCCAAAACTCATCTTTTTAACTTGTTTGAAGGTTGATGGGGCAAAAAGCAAAAGTCAAAAAAAGTCCTTAAAATTTTGTTTGGATCATCTTGCTCATACAACATTTCCTCATCCTTTCAAAGACATCCCTTTGCCCTTGAGCTTCCAGGTAACCAGGCTGTGGGATGCCACAGTGTCCACTTGGGTTAATGGGTTGTCTTGGCAGTGAGTTATCTGAGCTCTTTTTGATGTTACTATCTCAGATCTTCTGAAAGATGGAGTCTCTAGCGTGATGGAAACATCTCCTTGCTCGTGCACCTTTCCCAGGGGAAGCATGCAGTGCATACTGTCCTCTCCCAGACACTGCTGGCCTCTGCTGATGGTGTTGGCACAAGATATAGATACACAGATTTACTCCTCTTTGGACCAAAGTTCAGCTCATTCTTGACAGATGAAGCCACGGCATAGGCATTTTGGGTTTGCATAGCAAGAGTTTGGTAATGGGGACTACAGGGTGTTTTCTGTGAGAAGCTGCTGGAAGCTTCCCCAATGTCCAACAGAGTCAATGCCAGCCAGCTCCAAGACAGACCTGGACTGGACAGGGCAAGCCCCTCAGCAACAAGGGTAGCACCCTGGGATAACAGATTTAAGGGGGAAAAACTGCTGTGCAGGAGAGAACAGTTAAAAAAATGTGAGACAAATCTTTGGACACTGAGGTAAGTGAAGGAAGATGGGAGAGAGGAGTAAAGTTGAACTCAGGAAAAAGGGAGGGTGTGGGGAAAAGGTTTTTTAAAGTTTGGTTTCAGTTCTCATTATCCTACTCTGATTTTAATTGGCAACAAATTAAAATAATTTCCCTAAGTTGCAGCTGTTTTACCTGTGACAGTAATTGATGAGTGAGTGATATCTCCCTGTCCTTATCTCAACCCCTGATCCTTTCATCATATTTTTCTCATCCTGTTTAGCCAAGAAATGGAGTGACAGAGTGATTTTTTTTTTCACAGCTTATTCTTGGTATAAGAAACACTGGTTTTCAGTAACCTGAATTTGTGTTTCTATGTGTCTTCCATTTGTTTTCCCAGGGACTGTAGAAAAACACCAACAGAATACACAGGGACTGAGGGTGTAACATTCATTATTTCCTTGGCAAATGCATAATTTTCAACTAGTCTTTGTAACAGAAGATCCATGTCAATATGACTATTACACGCACAGTAATTTCGCAATTATAAGCCGCACCTTTTTCATTGAAGAATCCAGCCTACCCCAGTAGTGCGGCTTATATTCAGGTGCGGCTTATATATGGACAAATCTCGTGGTCTACCCGGCTACTAGGAGGTGCAGCTTATAATCAGGTGTGGCTTGTAATTGTGAAATTACTGTATTTAATAACAAAAAAAATTAAAAAAGGAAAGCATTTAAAAATTTGTCTTGTGAAAATATGCTAAATTTTGTCTTCCACACCAGGAACAGAAATAGTATTAAAGTATTTGTGCATATGTTATCAGTTTACAGGCAGTTTGACCAGATGGGATTTTTTTTTTCCATATGAAGATGGCCTGTACATCTTAGCAAATTGTGTTTTGAGAAGTGAAAGGGAAAGAAAACGACTCCTTTTGAGCAGTACAGGCTATCACAACATCTAATGAAGTGAATATTGGTTTCTCATTCTCCACAGCAAATCCTCCCACAGTTTTCTGACTCACAGGTCCCATGTGCTAACAGCAACCTGTTACAGCTACAGGGATGGACACCATCACAGTGATCACTATTCTCCCTAGTTCTACCCATTTTGGATGTGTGGCACTGTACACCAACAAAGTTGTTCCTCTCAAAATCTTTCTAGTATGTTGCCATGCCATGTTGCCATGAAATGAGTTTGAATCCTGCAGTGTTGTTTCAGGTGATTCATTCTCTGAACCAGTGAGCTGCATCATTCGTTTTTAGGAAATAGTAGTAAAAGTTATAGCTGGGGAAAAGTTCACTTTTACCTACAGTTCTTGCAGAAGTAGAAGCTTTGAAATCCAGAGTGAAAATGTGCTCATCCTCTGCTTCTCACACATTCTTCAGTTTCTGTTTTGACTTCCTTTGAGCCCAAAACTGAAAGCTGAATTATTTTCAACCTCTGGCACACTTAATAAAAGCTAAAAAGTTACTCAAAATTAGAGAGAAGATGATTTTCCTTCATCTTTCCCCAAATAATTATGCTCTTGGACTGCATTCTTTAGACTTTACCTTTTTTATGTCACAATTTTTGAGTCTTTTTTACCAATTTTTTTTTCAATGTGTCTTTTACATCTTTTGAAATCCATCTGATTAAGGAAAAGTTTGTTGGGAGAACCACAATTTTCTGCATCTCTTGCTGTTAAAGCAAACAGTACCTGCCTTGCTTGGCAGAAGTGCTTGTCTATAGACTAGAATTTCAAGTAAAAAAATGTTGTCTGGATAAGAGGATGTAGCAGGGTTTAATTAAGTATGTACATGATTAATGAAGAAATACTCTGCAAAAACAGATGCTAAAATGGTGAGATTATTCCTTCACTGAAGATTTTCTTGTCCATTGGTTTTTGTTAATAACACTTGTTTTAGTTCTCAGTTATTCCAGTTTCAGGCAAAATTTGGTATTCTTTCACTTCAGCTGAAGCAAATGTAAGGAATTAATTAATTAATTGATAAAGATATATCAAAGGCTGAAGTGATAGAGAATGGCTGAAAAGTTGAAGGTTCCTGTGTTCAGGCACAGCAGATGATTTTACACTGAAGGAAGAGAACTGTCAAGTCCATGTCAGCATGGTGCTAGTGCTAATTCTTAAGTTATTTATAATAATGTGAAGTCAATCTGAAGCTCACTTTTTGCTTGTAGATTACAGATGCTCCTTTTTTCTTGCATGTCTTTTGAAGAACTGTGTGTTATTTAAGGTTATTGGTCTTGCATGAGTAGAAAGACAGAAAGTTATGAGTACTAAATTTAAAATTGATCTCTGTGGGTCAGAGCTCTGGTAGTTGTGTGATTCCACCACGATGTCACTTTATGGCAGTTCCCCTGTGTGAAGTGCTCTCCTGGGTGCCCTGTGTTTGCTGCACATAACTTCTAGAGTTTCACATCTCTTATAGGAAGCAACAGGGGGGACAAGAGGCTGGATGGAGACAAGATTGGACAAAAAGAAAAAAAAAATATGTGGGCAAATACTCTGTTGGTCTTTTATCCTGAGTCTGCTAAGGGCTTAAAACTAAGTACAAATTGAGGGTGGAGGGTGCATGGCAGCTCTCAGGAGCAGGGCATGGCTTAGAGTAAGCCGCCCAGGCCTGTGTGTAAATACAGTATGTGATTAAGCTATTGGAAATACATTTCCTGTGCAGAACATAGTGGATTCCCTGCTCCAGCCTATGCTTTTTGCACCTTTTCTCTTGTGTTTCTTGTTAATTTAAAACGGAAGTTTTTCACAGCAGGAGATGCTTCTTGATACATTCCCAGAGCACATCTGTGTTAATAGCAGCAATGTCATTCTTATCACACCAGCTGGTCACAGAAGGATTCTTCCAGCTGCTTCTTCCCAATTAAGTGAAAATCAGGTGAAAGTGGCCTGTGATTGTAGTTCATCTAATTTCATTCTATTTGCTTTTTAAATTTTCCTAAGACTGCTATTTGATAAGTGAATGAGAGTTTAATTCTGAACCTCTTCATAATGCATTTAATTTTTGTTTACTATTTGCTTTGGAGAGAGGATGGAAAGTGAAGGTAATATGTACAGAGAAGGATGAACTGTTACCTGGCATAGAGATCTGAGCTAATCTGATGGGGGTGGCATGAGACAGGAGTAGCAGAGAGTAAATAACAAAAACAAACAAATAAACAAAGAAAGATAAGACATTATTAATGGAGAGTGCATGTAGATCTGAATAATTAAAGTCAAAAATTTTATAAGTAAACAAGGTAGAAAATAGTAGGGAGGAAGCATTACCCCTTTTTATACAGAGAATTAATTACTCCTCTAAGAGACTTGTTTAGACATGCAAAATGTACTTTTTCTTAAATTCTGGCTCTGGCATGGACCTGCAAGACTCTTTGTTCTTCTGGGACAAAGTGTTGCAAATGCAGCCTTTGTGTCCTGGGTGCCACCAATGGACAAAATGAGGTTTTTCGGTGCAGTGAAATACAGGAACATGGAGGTGAACTGAGTAGAGAAATTAAGGTACAAGGAATTATTTTCTATTCATTTAAGGCATGTTTTGTAATTAAAGCTATTTATGGAGGTTTCTCTGACTGAGAGCAGAGATTATAATAATCTAAAAATAATTACCTTGTGAGAAAAGCAGGAGCAAATGAATCTCAATTCTGCATTTGATCCTTGTGCAATAGATAATGGAATGATAAAACTGATATGAAACAACACTGCAGTAGTGTGTCAAGCTGGTTTTTTATTTCATTTTATTTCATTGCAGATAGCTGTAAGGGATAATACTTGAAACTAGATGACGAGCATTATCACATACAATTTAGCAATGGAGAAGTAAGGTGGGATCAAAGCTGGAAAATTGAAGTCCTTGGGAAGAGTGAAAAAGAAGAGAAGAATTCAGAAGAATTCTGGGTTCCTTAGAGCAGGTCAATTGTTGTTGTAAAGAGATCCAACAATTCACTGTTTTGCAAAGCTTGTGCACGTGTCTGGAGAACAGGTTGTAATTCTTAGCCTTGGTGACTGTCATAGGAACTCAATCTTTGAGATTGCTTTGAGAAAACATTAACAAAATGTGCAGGCCTTAGGAAGCCAGCCTCATTTAACTCTTCATTAGAAAATCCAGCTTGTGCTGCCTGTGATATCCTCTTTTGTCTTTGGCATCATTTTATAGCTAGCTACTCAGTTTGGTACATGACAGGACCTTCAGCAAAACAAGATTGAAGTTAGCGGAGTTACATTTTAGTTTCTGGGGATTTAGAAGTTCAGTGCACTCTGATTTTAGGACAGGTGTTCTCACCATTGCACATGCATTTTCTCCATAGAGGAGCAAAACACACTCAGGTACCGGAGGACAGGCTTTGTCTTTATGCATTGGTGGCGGTGCTGGGGTGGTTTGGGAAGCTCACAGCAAAAGTCCTTCCTTCCCTGCTCAAACTTGTATGTTCAGGTTGTTAACATTTAGTCCTAGTTATCCAGTGTAAATGATGGTTCAGCCATTCTCTTTCGCATCCCACCAGAGTCTATTGCTCTTGCCAAAACAAGTAATAGGTGACAAAGGAGCATAGTTCCTTTCTTGTTATTTTTGGAAGTTTTATTTTTTCAGTTTCTGGTTCTGGCATTTCATGCTCTTTTACTCCTCCTATGAGACTGTTGCCTGTTAGACTGCTTTATTAAATGTTTCTCTTGTCTTTCTTGTGTTTTTAATTGTTCCCTTTCTATTTAGACTCTACATATTTTCAGATTTAACTTGAGATTCCCTGTAAATTTACAGGTTCTTTTCTCATCAGATTAAAGAATGCCATGAAAATGAAAATATGGTGGATTATATTTGATCTTACTCCAAACAGTATTCATCTTTTCCCCCTAACATCAATGTGTCCAGCCATGCCACCTTTTGTTTTCTGCACTCAGAACTAAACGTGTAACAAAATTTTTAAGCCTTAGGAAGCCTGCCTCATTTAACTCTTCAGATTAAAATTAGACCCCTGCTTACAAGTTTCAAGAAGTCTTTCTCTAATTCTAAACGGCCAGCTGATCTGCTTGGGAGCTAACAATTCTGAAAGGGATTTTAAAAAAACAAACAATATAGCAATCCTAATCCCAAAAAAAATTTTAAGTGATGTTCTCAAGAGAGATCTGAACTATTAGGCTGCAGTGCTCTAGTGAATGAAGTGTGGGACCAGCAGTCACAAGCAATGTTGCATATTAAGAGGTCTACCATCTTCTGGCTCCACATTGATGAAGGATTAGTGTAACATCTCAAAAAGCCAAATCCAGACTTCCTTATACGCAGTGGAAGGTTTTTTCCTGTCTGAGGGAAGCTCACAGTAACAAGCGTTTCAAACACTTTTATGCAAATTTCCCCCTACCTCTTATGGAGGAGCTTCCTGAAACTGGGATTCTCCAAATTATTTTTTTAATTTCAGGAGTAAATAATTGGCACAGTATGACACTGTCTAGACAAGCATTACCACATTTTGTCACTCCATATTGTTTCAAATTGGCCGTTCTCATTGTGTTTTAGCACATAATTGATTATCTAATTGGTTATATGATCATCATTTAGACATATGACCTTGTCAAATCCTTCCCCAACAGATTAAATTGCTAGGCAATTAACAGGATTTGAGGCTTTCCATAATCTTCATGCTGTCTACACCTGCACAAGGATAAATGTATTTTAGTCATGAAAAACTTCCACATTTCTCAGTTTTGTGTAAATTGTGTTTTTCTATATGTTTCATGTTATTATTTTCTTTCTCTTTTTAGGTACTACATAGAAATGGCTTTATGGATCTGGCCACTGACCATTTGGAGCTGTTTTTGCATCACCCTATCCAGAAATGAGGAACTGAAATTTTTTCAGAGTGCTACAGAGTTAAATCATCTGACAGTGGATAATGACACTGGGATAATCTATTTGGGAGTGGTAAATGCACTGTATCAGCTTACAGAAAACCTGGAAGTAATAAGATCTGTAGAAACAGGTCCAAGAAAGGACAACAAAAAATGCACACCTCCCATTGATGAAAATCAATGCAAAGAGGCCGTACTGACTGACAATTATAACAAATTACTGTTGCTGAACAAGGCGGATAACACAACTGTGGTATGTGGGAGCCTTTTTAAGGGAATCTGTGCCATCAGAGATCTACAAAACATTAGTGATGAGAAGTACTATGTAGACAGTAGTGGAGAAAAGTCCTTTGTAGCAAGCAATGATGAGAATGTATCAACGGTGGGACTGATCACTTCTTTGAATAACGACCAAGTGCTGTTTGTCGGGAAAGGGAATGGACCAAACGACAATGGGATCATCATCAGCACTCGGCAGCTTTACGCCAGGGATGGGAAAGACATTTTTGAAATGTATACAGACTCAGCAGCTGTTAAGTCAGCTTATCACTCATCAAGCACACAACAATTTGTGGCAGTTTTTGAGGATAACAATTATGTTTATTTTATTTTTAATCAACAAGAGAAACAACCTGTCAACAACCGCACACTGATTGCACGTCTGTGCAAAGATGATGCCCATTATTATTCCTACTTTGAAATGGACTTGGGTTGCAAAGATGATGATGGTGCCTATGACCACTGTCATTCTGCTTTTGTCACAACACCTGGAAAAGAACTGGCTGAGAGCATGGCTCAGCAGGGACAACCTGCAGATTCTCCCTCGAATGACAAAGTTCTTCTTGCACTCTTCAGCAAAGTAAACAAAGATGACAACTCTTTGAAATCTGCCATGTGTGTGTTTTCCTTGCGGCAGATCAATGAAAAGATGGAAAAGAACCGGAATGATTGCTACACTAAAAAGAATACCAGCTCATTTTACAAACTTTTTTCAGCAGAAAACCCGTGTGCATTACATGGACTGGTAATATGAATAATATAAATATTAGTTTTAGAATCTCTGTTAGAGTTTGTGGAAAATACACAACTACATGTTTTAGAGTGGCTTTGAGCTAAACTATATTAAGATGACTGAAAACCCAATAGATGGATTCACTGTAGAAATGGAATATGGCTGGGGGGGTTGTGGACCAGGTCAAGTAAGAAATGACAAAATTTTGAATCTCTTAAAAAGGATTTGATGTTTTCTCAAAGATGTTGCTTTCCTAAATGCATTTATTTTAATGGGTTCCTTCTGGTATGGGAGTTACTGAGTCAAATGCAGGGATTTTTTACACTCATTATCAGCTTCCAGGTGATCACTGTAGACAATTGTAGTTTCAGTCAATGTATTTACAATGCTCTTAAATGATATTAAGAATCTTTTAGATGGTATCTGTAATTCGGCATTTTTTTCTCACTTGTGATTGTATTGTTAGACAACTGAAATACCCAGGTTTCTTGTATTCAGGTGGTGTTCATATTCTGATGTGGGTCAAAATACTTGTATAGCCTAAAGCCATCTTTTTATGGCCTGTCATTACCTTGACTATAAGGTTTTTGAAGGGTACTGGTTCAGTTACTGTTCTTCAATCTATGACTGTCTCTAAGAAGCAATTTTCAGCACCTCTATTGGCTTTATGATTGTTTTGCCCACATCACTCTATTCCCAAGCCCCACTTGTGCATGCCACTCATTCATTACTGCAGCCAACCCTAAACTGGGTTGAGAAATTGAATCATCTTAAAAATAACTCAGCCAGCTTTTAGGAGGATGTCTTAATTTCCCAGTCTGAGCAAGGTACACACTTGCATAAGCAGCTGTTTGAGCATAACTTGAGAAATGTTGTGCTGTAGTTCAGAGAAAACAGCTGAAGAGATGGGGCATGGAAATAGCTTTTTTTGGTAGTGACCCATAATCCTTCATCTTGTGAGACTGAAGCCATCTCCCACACAATAAGTCACTAGTGCTGATGAGTCAAAATTTTCCTTCGAACCACTGGTGTTATTTGCTGCAGTACCCTGCATATGGGGTGAGCATCAAACACAGAAATCCTGAATGTGATAAGTGGCCGTGGCTCCTGACAAAAAGAAGGTGTGGATTTCAGATCAGGAAGATGATTTTGTTACCAAATATAGCAGGAAAGGCAAGGTGTGAATGAACTTCCTTCTGGTAGCTCTTGCTGCAGCTCAGGATTAAAGCATAGTGAAGAGGGAATGTGTTGAAGTTCATGAGACAGTTGCCAGGGAGTTGCTTTTTTATGGGTTGCAGCAAAGTAAGAAACAAAACAGCAATTAAAAAAGCTGTCTTCAAGGGGAAGTTGGTTAAGCCAGTCTCTATGACATGTTCATTTTAATTAAACCAACTGGTTAATTTTTAAACTGCTGCTATAATGAAACAGAAACCAAAAAAATTCTCTCCCTGTGTCTCCTGGAAATTGAAAGCATGGAAGCAGCTCTCAATTAGCAGGCTGCTGTCTGATTTGCTGCCTGTTGGCTGAGGGCAAATGCCCAGACAATCCATTTCTCTCTTTCCACTCTTCAGTGTCTGAGAGGTATTATATTGTCTAGTACTAGGACTGCACTTCGTTCTTGGCTAGGAATTAGTGATCTGAATGTTTAACATCGCTCTGTATTGCTATTCCTTATTAGAATGCAAGCAAAAATTTCCCCTGTGGCTCCGAACACTTGCCCTACCTCTTGGGAAGCAGGAATGGTGTTATAGAGAAGCCGGTGCTGCAAAAAGAAGGGATGAATCTCACAGCTGTCACTGTGGCTGTGGAGAACGGGCACACCGTGGCCTTTCTGGGAACCTCGGATGGTAAAATTCTTAAGGTAACACTGGATTTAAAGACTGGAAGGTGTTTAAAAGGTTATGAACTAAAAGTCAAAACGGGATTTATAAGATCTCATATCATACTAGGAGCAAATTCTCTTGGAGCTTGGTATTTTTCATCTCAAAGAAAATACACTTTATTTCTAACGTACCTCAGCTATCTGATGCACAGATTGAATTAGCATTGCCTGAATGACACTTTTCCCGAAGGATTACATACCTACTGAGAGCTTTATATAAACAGCCTTAGGTAATCTAACAACAGCTTTAGCCTTATCTCTATTCAAGCTCATACTGGTTTAAGAGCAACTTTTCATTTTGTAGTCATTCTGGCCATTCAGTGAATAGAGGCAGCAATACAAAGCCCAAGCTGAAGCTCTGATAAATTCTGGTCGTGTGGTGCTCAAGGTTTGACATGTTTGTGGTGTTAAAATATCAAGATTGCAATACCAAGTACATTCTTTTGCTTGAAGGAGAGTGATGGCCATGTCCAACCTTAAACCTGGCATAGCCAAGTCCCACCAAACCACATGGTAAAGTCATGTGGATGTGGTGCTGAGAGACATGATTTAGTGGTGAACGTGGTGATGCCAGTTTAGTGGTTGAACACTGTGATCTTGGAGGTATTTTCTAACCTTAGTGATTCTATGAGTTTATGTCCCTAAGTGACATATCTGTAGGTCTACTAGAAATCTTCAGTTAACCAGTTGCCTGGGCAGCCTGTTCCAATGCTCAACAGACTTTCCTGTGAAGAAATATTTCCCAATATCTAATCTGAACCTCCCCTGGCACAAATTGAGGCCTTTTCCTCTCTCCCTCTTGTTTGCTAATTGTGAGAAGGGGCCAACCCTCACCTCACTGCAACCTCCTTTTTGGTAGTTGCAGAGAGTACAGTAATTTCAAGATTATAAGCCGCACCTTTTTCATTGAAGAATCCAGCCTACCCCAGTAGTGCGGTTTATATTCAGGTGCGGCTTATCTATGGACAAGTCCCATGGTCTGCCCGGCTACTGGGACGTGCGGCTTGTAATCAGGTGCGGCTTATAATTGTGAAACTACTGTACTAAGGTCTCCCTTAGTCTCTATTTCTCCAGGCTGAACACCCTCAGCCGCTCCTCACCAGATGTTTACTCCAGACCCTTTACCAGCTCCATTGCCCTTCTCTGAATACTCTCCAGCACCTCAATGTCTTTCTTGGAGATTCACTATAGTCCTCCTTTTGTTCTTAATATATATTTTTGGAAATATTTTTATTGTCTTTTTCAGCAATAACCAGATACAATGATATTTGTGGAGGAAAAGACAACATTACCAGCTTTTTTTTTCTTCCACAAAATAGGTGTTCCTGTCATCCACTGCAACTGAGTACAGCTCTCTTACTATTGAACGAAACAAACCTGTGAAGAAGGACCTGGTCCTTGATCAAACCCAAGAAAATCTATATGTGATGACCACAGACAAGGTAATGTATCCTGCTTGCAATAAGGACCTGGCCTCTCACTTTCTCTGCAACTTAACCTGGGATTTATACGTTTTCCAGTTGTTCCTGGAAATTGCCCGGTGTCATGGGACTCCCCCTACTCTGTATGTATGTCCAAGCTGATGGATTTGTTGTGACTCAGAGAACTGTAATATCCATGATGCTTAGTGACTGGGAGTGGGAAGTGAGTTCCCCTCTGGACTGTCACACAGGGTCTGTGAGAGGGAAGAAGTGGAGATGTTTGGCAGCAGCACACCTCGGGGTCAGGCCTCATGCTCAGTGTGGGATGCATGGAGTACGAGTGGGTGCTGTAGCTGCCATTGGATCTTTTCAGGACTCAGGGCGCTAGTGGCTGACTCCCATGAGATGTCTGTAAAACCCCCAGTAGTTTTTGTGTGTCTTAGTGTCAAAAACTAAGAAGCAACGGAGGGAATCATATACTTTGGAAACACTTCCATTTGAACTCCTGCTAAAACTGAGTACAGCAGGAAAATCTTATTTAATAGGAAAGTCATGGGCAATCTCTTCTAGACCCCTTCTTTTTGCTGTAAGGTGAAGGCACAATGGAGGTGGTAAAACAAGGGAGGGAAAAAAGCAAGTAGGAAATGAGAAGGATGCCAGATTTCTCCTCCATCCCTAGAGGTAACCCTCTTCTGACACTTTTCTTTCTGGAGGCTGGAGCTGCCAGCCTCAAACACCTTGATCAGCAGCTCCCAGGACAAGGTGGGTGACAGGCTGTGACCATCGGCAGCCCTGCCAGTGACAGGGAATGTAACATGGGAAATGCTCCACAACACTGACACAGGTAGAATGAGGGGGCCATGAAAGGAGAGTATTTGGGAAGACAGTGCAAGAAGAATGTTTTCTGACTGTTTTATAAAAGGGTTAATATAAATGTATAAATTCCTGCTGCCAGAATATTATAGCCTAGCTGGAGGTTTTTAGGCTAGAAGCAACATTGGAAAAAATGCCAGAAAAACAACTGATAAAGCATTTAATAATATGACATTTAATATGACAGTGTGTGAGAGAGATGGCTTGTTTTCTTTTTTTTCCTTCTTCTTGTTATTTTTATTTTTTATTTTTTGAGTTGTTGGTACTTCTCATTTGGCCTCTGTTCAGATTTGTATCACAACTCCAAGCTTCAACATTGTCCACAAAACTCTGGGTGGCCTGGGCCCCCATTTCACAAGCTGGTACATTATGTAAAAGTCCTGAGGTCCACACCAGGCTACTGTGTGTGTTGCTGAGCAGTGTAAGGGATAGCAGCAACCTTGAAAGAAGAAAGCTTTCTGGTGACAGTCAGCTTGAAATGGTAGAATTTAGAAAGAGGGCAGACAACTTTTTTCAGAGAACCTGCAAAAAAAATCATTCAATCACTACAATACGTTTAAATTTAGAAAGCAGCAAATTTCTGCTGAAGAAAGGATTTTACTTAAATCTTTTCCAAGTAGCTTTTGTAGACACTGCAGTTTCTGAATAATGTGAATAATAGTTTTCTCTTACAAAACCTGTTTAGCTTAAATATGAATAGCTAAAGTTGGGAGCTCTGTAATGGCATTGCATTACTGTCATCTTCAGGAGTTAATTACAGTGAGCAGTCCCACCCACTTTCAGAAGCAGACAGACAGGAGGAGAATGGAGGCCTTGGGAGCTGGGAGAAACAAAGTGACATAACCGAGGGGGGAAGAATAAATGATGAAACGTACTGCTGGGTTAGGCATGGCTGTGGGTTATGGGAATAGGGATATCAGAACCCTGATTAGTGAGTTTGAATGGTTAAAGGTAAACAATAAAGGACAACTGGGTATGCTGACAGGCATGCACGCTGCTGAGCTACCTGGCAGATGCAGACTGCCCCAGCATTTAGAAATTACAATAATTTCACGAATATAAGCCACACCCTTTTCATTGAGGAATCCAACCTACCCCAGTAGTGTGGCTAATCATCAGGTGCAGCTTATTTATGGACAAATGCCAACCCAGAAGTGAGAGCCGGCCAGGAGGGCGCCTGGGGCTGCCTTTAAAGGCTTGGCTGGTCTATGAAAACTGTTTGCAACTTGAGCACCTGACACCAAACCCCGTGCTGGGTTACTTTGTTATACATGGATCCTCGCATTTTTTTTTAAAAAAAAAAGTGCCGCTTATATTCAGGTGCGGCTTATATATGGACAAATCCCGTGGGCTACCCGGCTACCGGGACATGCGGCTTATAATCAGGTGCGGCTTATAATTGTGAACTTACTCTAATTGCTTGGGCTCTATGAGCACTTGAAAAAAGTGGAAGTGGTGGTGTAGTAGGTGATAGCTTCTTTAAAATGAAATCAGATCAAGAGAGATACAGGGAAAAACAATAAGAGTTAAGATCCATAGTGAGAATCAAGCTCTTTCTTTCCTGTTTCACCTTTCTCCCCTCTTTTCTCCCAGCTTCTGCTGTGGTACCAATAGTAGTGGGGGTTTTGAGCAATGCTGTCAGCATTCGGTCTCCTCTTGCTCCTAAAACTTAACAGAGAGCAGGAGAAACCCCTTGCACCTTCTTGTGGGACTTGGAAAGGAGCTTAGCATCCCTGTGCTGCTCATGCTGGTCCATCATAAGTGTACATCACCGGTAGGATCCCAGATTCCTTAAGATACTTAATGTACTTGGAGTAAAGCACAGGTCTGTGGCAGTCACTTACCATGATCAATCTCATTTGCTAGTTCTAGTTTTTAAAACTTTTTGATTTAGAGAGCCAACTTGAAAAGCTCTAAAATTAATTTATTTGCATTTTAATAGTGGCTGTTAAAGAAGCTGGTTTTTTGGGTTTGGTTTTGGTTTTGTGGGTTTTTTTGTCATTAAGGTCACACAAAACTTGCAGAGACAGTGATCTCTAGGGCTTGTTCATGCCTGCTGGAATTGTGAAACAAATATTTTGTCACTAAAAAGAAAAATCATTCACTGGATATTAAATTACTTATGAGTACTAGTTAGTGAAAGAGAATGCTGAAAAGGTAAGCTCCTGTATTAATAAATGCAAGAAAATTGCACAGTATTGATATTTTCCTTAAGTGAGTAATTTTCTTTAACTCTCTGCATATGAAGAAAATGCCAAATTCAGACTGTCAAAGTAACTTCATAATTGCCAGATAGATGAGACTGGCATTATATTAAAATGAGACTATAAAAAAACCTACATCTCAGAATTTGTTTCTATACTTTTTGTGCTCTTTAAAAGTAAAATGTAGTCCTAAACTGGAGGATGTATGTCGTGTTTTCCTCTTGCATCATTGCAGCAGCATAGCTAAAAGGAATGGCTCTTATTTCTGCGCACCAAAGAAAAGGTTGTTTGTTCTCTGCATCAAAGGATATCAAAACCAGAAGCTGTATATTTCCTGGGAGAATGAGACATGAGATGATGATCTTTTCCCTGCTGCTTCCTGTCATAATTATTTCCATTTTATTTAGTGAATATATTCCATGGTGGAAGGTTATGCATGGAGAAGCGCAGTAACCCAAAGCACCATGGCTCTCACGCTTGCAGAATTTCTGAAATGCCTTCTGGCTAGATGTGCATTTCCAAACAATTTCACCTCCATGGTAGTGATAGGGAGGGGAGAATATTCTCTTTAAAAAATTATCTAGCCACTACCAAGTTAGCCTTTTGAAAGTATCCACTCTGCAGTAGCTGCTTCTTCAATTCAGAGCATTGCTGATGCAGTTTCTATCCTGAGGTGCAGACTTCCACAAGTAATATAACTACAGGAACTGAAAAGCTCAATTTTTGCAAGACTTGCTCATAATTCTTGATTATAACAATGTCCTACATTACTTTGAAGACAGATTGGAGAATATTGGAGTGGGGGAAAAAAGCAGAAAAATGTA
This sequence comes from Sialia sialis, assembly GCA_009812075.1. NCBI lineage: Eukaryota > Metazoa > Chordata > Aves > Passeriformes > Turdidae > Sialia > Sialia sialis. The sequence goes on from VRYO01001878.1 coordinate 33,291,322, forward strand.
TATGAATTTAGACTTTGTTAAGGGGAAAAGAACAGACTAATTTTATATGTATTTTATTAAAATCAGGCTGAGCTCTGAGTATAATAATTCTACTGCCACAGGCTATGATACTGTACAGCTAAGTCCACAAATGTTTCCATCTCCTTGTGCTTTATTCAGTTGTTAGGTTTGCCTTGCCTTTGGTTTTCCAGGTGTACCGGTTACCTGTGCAGGACTGCCACAAATACTCGGACTGTGAGAAGTGTGCACAAGCCAGGGATCCGTACTGCGGCTGGTGCGTCAGGGAGGGCAGGTGAGTGCTCAGCTGTGTTCAGCTGCAGGCAGTGCCACTGCTCCAGTTTTCATGTGTGCTCCAGGTGGCTGCTTGGTGCTTGGCACAGGGATGCCAGCTCCTCGTGCTCAGCCTTATGCTCCTGACAGTCATGTAATTTTGTCATGCAGACATTGATATCAATATGCTGTGCACACCAAAATGTCCCCGTTGAGTTCTTCAGATTTGATTAGTTTGGGAAAATATATACAGTAATTTCACGATTATAAAGCCACATCTTTTTCATTGGAGAATCCAGCCTACCCCAGCAGTGCGGCTAATCATCAGGTGCGGCTTATTTATGGACAAATCCCAGTGAAATGCCAACCTGGAAGTGAGAGCCGGCCGGGGAGGGCGCCTGGAGCTGCCTTTAAAGGCTTCACTGGTCTATGAAAACTGTTTGCAACTTGAGCACCTGACACCAAACCCCGCGCTGGCGCAATTCTGTTACTAATTCGTTACTTTGTTACACATGAATCCTCGCTTTAAAAAAAAAAAAGAATGTGGCTTATATTCAGGTGCGGCTTATATATGGACAAATCCCGTGCTCTACCCGGCTACCTGGATGTGCAGCTTATAATCAGGTGCATCTTATAATTGTGAAATTACTGTACTTTTCTGATGATCTTCTTCTAACTGTATGTTTTATCACTCTTTCAACTGTACAGTCATATGTTCTCCCAGAAAATAAAAAAAAAATTATCCCTATTTCAAATTCAGTAACTATAGCATATATTTTAAGTGCATCAGGAAAGTGTAAAAAAGAACATAAAAGAAAAAACTGTTCCACGTCTAAAATAGAGTGTGTAGCTCAAATGCTGGTTTTATATAAACATCATCTATCAAGACGTGTTAGCTACAGGGAGCCCTCACCTGCCTTTAGGAGAGCAGAAAGCAGCATTTTACTGACTATCTGCAGAGCTTCACTGAATGAATATTCAAGCACATGTAAACTAGGACAGCACTGAACAGCCCTGGAATGTCTCTTCTTTATACTCTGCATTGATTGGAGTGCCGAGAGGGAAGAGCAGTCCTGCAGTTCTCTTTTTGACTACTAAGTTAATTAACCCCTTGGCATGAGTGGTTGGGAATTCGTGATTCTAACTTCTTGCTGTTGGAACAAAGGGGCTGTTTAATTATAATATGCAGATGAATTTCAGGCTTCTTGTTTCCTGCCTGAAAATGTGAACTATCGCATTAGGTTACCTATCAGCCTGAAGTAGCATAATATGCAGCACTGCAGAGAAACTTACGTGGTCTGTGCAGGTTTATGTAATACACTGTAACTCTTTCAGCCTGGGGTTTCAGTTGTTGTGGATGAAACCTGAGAATTTGGAATGTAACCTCAAACTCCTCCTGGGCTGCTGGGAGTTGAAGGTTTTGGCATATATCATAAAAAAGGCAATTTCCCTTAGATTTCCCTTCAGGTTTCTGATATGACCACTGACCTCAATATCTCAAAATATTAATGGTTTCTGAGAACAGGCAAACATGAATTTTCACATTTATTTATTTCCAAAGGGGAGGATAATGTGCTTAATTTCTAAGTTTCAGTTCTGTCTCATGATGACACACAGCACTTAGTAGTGTGTTTAGGGTTATGTTATGTGAATGTTTACTCCGTATGTAAATTATTTGTTTAAAGGAGATTTGACAGAGCTGTGCAACAGCTGCACTGTGTTAAAGTCCCTGATGAGTAAATAGTCAGCTTTCTGCTACAGCAGACATCTTACAGCATTTTCTCTTAAACTTTGCACAGAATGGAAAGAATACACATGAGACTGTCCCCACCTCAACAAGCTTTTGTAACCACATGCAGCTTCTGTACTGCAGCATTTCTTCTTGTACTTGAGCTGGGAAAATCTTCCAGTGCTGTTGGTGAGGCTGCACAGCTGCAACACTGCCTTGGCAGGGAGAGGTCTTAAATAGTAGCAGGAGTTAATGAAAACATTCCAAAATAACATTTCTAGGGCTGGGATTACTCAGAAGTTCTCCACAAGCTTGTATGCCCCCCAGCAGTACTTCTCTGTTGCTCTCGAGTGTTGTGTCTTACCAGTGGCAACACACAGGTGTCTGCCACTTGACCTGCAGAAGAAAAACAGCCTATGCCCTCTCATCCAGGATGTTGTTATATATTGGAATGAAGATTATTACAGTAATTTCACAATTATAAGCCGCAACTGATCATAAGCCACACATCCAGGTAGCTTGGGTAGCCCACGGGATTTGTCAACATATAAGCCGCACCTGAATATAAGCCGCATCTTTTTTATTTTTATTTTTTTTTTTTTGTAAGCGAGGATCCATGTGTAACAAAGTAACGAGTTAGTAACAGAATTGCACCAGTGCAGGGCTTGGTGTCAGGTGCTCAAGTTGCAAACAGTTTTCATAGACCAGCAAAGCCTTTAAAGGCAGCCCCAGGCGCCCTCCCTGGCCGGCTCTCACTTCCGGGTTGGCATTTCACTGGGATTTGTCCATAGATAAGCTGCACCTGATGATTAGCCACACTACTGGGGTAGGCTGGATTCTTCAATGAAAACGGAGTGGCTTATAATCGTGAAATTACTGTAGTTTGATTTCAGATGGCTCCACTGCCCCATGGTTCCTGTGCTGTCACTGCCTCTGTATGGATTTGGGTTGTCTAATTCAAGGTGCTGTCCAAAACAATATACAGTAATTTCAGGCGCATAAGGTGCACCCTTTTGACTGAAATTGTGATTGGAACCCGGAAGTGCGCCTTATACATTGGTGCACCTTATAGCTGGACAATGTTCAGAAATTTGCCAACCCGGAAGTGTGAGCCCACAGAAGCCCCGAACCGAGCCAGTAAACCCCGCGATCACGCCTTAATAATTCATTACTTTGTTGTGCATGGATCCTCGCTGCAAAAAAAAGTGCGCCTTATATGCCGGTGCACCTTATATGTGTGGAATTACTTGCTTTTGACATGTCAAACCACCAATTATAATTACACAGCTTACTCTCTAAAAAATTCTCTAATAGCAACCCCGCTAGTCAGTATTAAAACAAATCTGTAGTCATCGTGTGTTGTAATTTCAGTCTCTAATCATGAATTTGTTGTGTAGTTCAGAGAAAGCCGAGTTCAGCTGATAATACTATTTTGGATTTTGTTCCTTTTTTTTTCAGGTGCACAAAGAAGGCAGACTGTGGAGCAGCTGATATGGAGAACCACTGGCTGTGGAGTCCAAGTGGCACATGTGTGACTATCATTAGTGCAGACCCTCTAAACATGAGTCGCAGAGCTCCTGCTAAGGTATAAAAGGAAAATGCTTTCCCTAAATATCCTTTAAGCACATTGATGTGACCATCAGAAAGATAAATATCTGCATTTCTTTATGCACAGTGGAGACTAGGAATAAGAGACTGTTTTTTGTATCTCAGTCTCTGTCATTTCTCATGGTGCATTTTCTTGCCTGCTCTTGCAGGTAGAGTTCATGTTTTTGACCTCTGTAAACCAAAGTGATGCACTGGTATGGATGGTAAAGCACTCACACTTACCTGAATATTATGAAAGTGTTGCACAGTGTTGTATAACCCATAAAAAGTAATTGGTAGAGGAGATTTCATGCTGCCCTTTCAGCTTACTTGAGCATGAACTTAAGTAAGCAGTGAAACTGTAAGCTGTTGCTTTAAAATCAGCAGTGGATTTGCCTACACAGTGAAGCCTGTCTGGGTACATGGAGAAGGTAAATTCACCATGCAAAATAGCTCTGTGGCAACAAAACTGCAAAACTGAGTTTTTGGAGTGTGTTCAGGGTGTCATAACTTGCTATATTTCCAAATGGAGCATGTCAAGGCAGACTGAGTGCTTCCAGGGGTGCTCAGCAAATGAAATCAATAAAACAGCTTTTAATTTGTCTTAATCAGAAATAAAGAAACTTTCTTTCGAGTCACGTCAGTTCTTTTTCTAAATGATGTAAACAGCATTGTGTTAAGGCCATTTCTATGTTGAATAAAATATTAGTAGAGTATAACTGGTTTCATTGAGAAAGGGATAATTATCTTTTCTACTGCAATACAAAATGGAAAAAGTTAAACTGTATAATTAACACACTTGAAACATTAAGTCAAGAACAGCATCCCAGATTTCAGCTGAATTGTTTTCCCTTTCCATGTTAAGTTTTCCCATCTTATTTTGCTTTTAGTTTCTCAAGTGCTTTCTTTCTTTGAGGAAGCTAAGATCTCACCAACACTCAAAAATCCTCTTTCAGTGTTGGATTCTTTGCATTTGCTTGGAGTCTTGAGGAAGCCATTTTTTTGTTCATCCCTTTTAAAATCCAGCCTATCCAGCTCTGATTTCATTATTCGCTAAGAACACCTAAGGTTAATGTAATATTAATTTTTTCAGGGTTTAACTGTTAACCACTCTGTTTACTGTTGCTAAATTTTATGCTGAGGACAAGAATAAACTGTGTTGGGTGTGTCTGTACAGACAATTTTGTTCTGATCTAATGTGTTGACAGGACAAGAGGTTTTTGTATCAATCTAATTCAACAAAGACTCAGCTTGGAAAAATTGGTAGAGGCTCAAGGAAAAAGATTACCAGATGGGAAAAAGTAAAAACTGAAAAGGAGAGCCAGCTTCAGTGATGCTAACCAAAATATCACCTTTGAAATTGAATTTTTCCAAGCCTTGCTGGGTTTTAGCTCATTTCTTCCAAATATTTTACCCTTTTAATATTTTGTTTCCAGGTGGAACTGACTGTAAGTCCATTGCCAACCTTGACTGAGAGTGACAAGATTTCCTGTACCTTTGGTGAAACAGTGCATTCTGCTCAGTTGAAAGAAGGGGTTATTATCTGTGATCCTCCTGATATAATTCCTCCAACACCAAAACATCAAGGTAAAAAAATATTGCAGCCCTACATGGATAGTAAGAGAAAAGAACAGACTGCTGTTTCTAATGTTATGCTTTTATATGAGGAACCTACAAGGTGGGGTTTTTTCCTCTTCTAGTCCTTTTCCCCAGATAGTCTGTTGCTGAACTGTCAATTTGCTCAAACTTTTTCTGTTCATATATTTACAAGCTGTAGCATTCCCAGGATTTCTGCTGGGAACCTGAAACAGTAGAGACACAGACATGGTGCTATTCTGTGTCCCAAACAAACAAAACCCAGTTACTCTAATCTAAGCCTAAGCACACTGACTTGTGGGACAGAAGAGATTTATACCTGCTTCAACTATGAAGGAAATAATGTCTGACTTCTTAGTTTTGATCCAGTTAACAGTACTTCAGTGTCTTTTTTTCTGGTGTGTGTTACAAGGCTATCCTTTCTAGCATCCAGCCTTCTGCCTCTTCTTCTGTGTGTTCTCCAACTTCTGCAGCAGTTAGCCTGATGGAAAAATACTTCATCATATAATTAAAGACTGCATCATTGTTCTGAACCACTGATTATAGGGCTAAGGTCTATTGCCAGCCATAATTCTGTGCAATTTCCTAGACAATGCTTTGTTCAAGCTTTAATTCATACATCTTGATGCATAAACACATGGAATGAAACACATTGCACAACACTGCTTATTATGTATCAAGTTTAAAAATCTGAGGAGAAATTACCAGCAAAAAACATGTGCTCTTACAGCTTGCAGATATACCCCTGAGGATAAGTATTTTATATGTATTATAACAGTCAAGAACTGTCAAAGTGGTACTTGGAAGCATTTTTTAAGATAAGTTTCAATTCTCTTAAGGCTGAAACAGGTAAAAATCTAATTTTAGTTGCAGGATAAGTAATAATATTAAAATTTCATTATTGAATTTTACACTAGCTAGGGTATGTCATGGTATCAGATTCTAAGTGCTAAAGCAGCACTCTGCTATTTAAGACCAATTCACATTCCCTAAATATTTTGTAAAGCAGGACATAAAGCAATGGGGTTGATAAATGTGATTATCTTGATGTCATCCAGCATTAAATGTAAGACTAGAAACCTGTCAGAGAAGGCATTAGAGTAAACAAGTACAGTAATTTCACAATTATAAGCCGCACATCTGGGTAGCCGGGTAGAGCACGGGATTTGTCCATAAATAAGCCACACCTGAATATAAGCCGCACTACTGGGGTAGGCTGGATTCTTCAATGAAAAGGGTGCGGCTTATAATCGTGAAATTATTGTAATCTAGAAATAATGTGACTCTCTGAGCTGGTTGCATATCTGAAAGGATGTTCAAAAGTAATATTAGGGTGTTCAGAAATTCAGCGGACACCAGGACAAGGCAGGCAGCTACAAGCATTCACAGAGCCACAGAAGTTTTAGGGACCTGGGGAGGTTACCTAGTGTCACCCCCCTGCTAAAGCAGGTTTACCTAAAGCAGATAGCACAGCATCTCCTCCGGGTGGGTTTTGAATGTCTCCAGAGAAGGAGACTTTACAACCTCTCTGGGCAGCCTGTTCTAATGCTCTCTCATCCTTAAAGTAAATATGTTTTTCTTCCTATTCAGATGGACCCTCCTGTGTCTCAGTTTGTTGCCCTTTCTCCTTGTTCTGTCTAAACAGAGTCTGGCCCCCATCCTTTTGACACCTGCCCTTAATATATTTGTATGCATGGTATTTGCATATTCCTGGCAGTCCTGAGCCACCCAGTTACTGTTAAGAAGTCCTGTTGTCGTTGGAAAAATCAGAATTGCTTTGGTTGTGGTTGGTTGGTTCCAAAAGGAATTTCTAGGAAGGATGCCTTTTCTCAGTCCTGTTAGGAAATCCCCTGGCATTCCTGTGAGTCTGAAATATGCAAGGGGACTCAGTGCAGGCAGAGGTAACTTCCAGCCAAGCAGCTGATGGTCTTCCAAGAACCTGTTCAAGGAAAGCAGAGTTTGAAATTGCTCAATAGCTTGTGAAATAGCTTGTCATAAGGGCTTAATGATTTCTGCAAATGGTATTTCAAACAGTTTCACTCTTTAGTAATAATCTGGACAAGAAGTACATTTGTGGAGAAATTGTGTATGGCAAACTGAAGCTCACAAGTGCCTGTGGTAACTACTGCAGGCACTGCTGGGCATTAACCACAAAGATCATTTGCTTGAATTCACATAACAACATTTTTAATTCACAAATGAAAGACATAATTTTACATGCAGACATATTCATATTTAAGAAAATGTTTTATTTAAAATGACTGTTCCTGTGCCAGTTTTCATCTGTGTTCAATTATGTCCTTACTCAGTTTTCCTTGTTCTTCTAGACTCTTTAAAATTCTAGCATGAGGATAGCACCACTGAAAAACACTTCCATAAAACAAAGCTAGTCTTTAATTTTGCTTCTTCCATTTTTTCTCTCTGCTTTTTTTCTGAGAACCATGTGCTGAAAAATTTTGTAAAGCTTAAAAAGAAAAAACAGAACTTACAGACTTAAAGTCATGAGCTCCAGAGTGTCAACAGCATAGTTAAATATTTGCTTATGTCCTGTAAAATAATAAAACTGTTATCACTGTATCATTCAGCTCAAGAGCTGAAGAATTCAACAGTCACTTGGATAATTTTTTTTTTCTTTTGTGATAGATCATGTTTCAGTTCCACTTCAGTTAACCTTTGAAAAGAACAAGATTTTTTTTGCATCACATACATACCCTTTTTATGACTGTGAAGAGGCAATGAATCTTATTGAAAACCAGCCGTAAGTATTTCAGCTTCTTAAAAGTTTAGATCCTGTAGCTTGCTCTGTTAGGTAGTTGGCACCTGAATTAATCATTTCATAATTAAGCCTTTGGCACTCAGAATTTGCCAGTGCCCAAATCCTTTTTCTTATGTTTTAGTAGAGTTTAGAAATGGTTGAAGGACACCTGGGGAGCCAGCAACACAAAGCACGGAATAGAAATATTCCTGGCACACATAATTAATGCCAATTCATCATGTTGCCATTTCTGTAGCTGCTAATGTGTCTGCAGGTGAGCAACATGGACATCTGTGTGCCTGCTTGTTCCCTGTAACAAGTAGTTTGGTGCTTTGGGTTGCAGTGCATTCAGACAGGGCAGGTGCAGCCAGCCCAAACTCTTTGTTCATCCTTGTGTATGAAAGTTGAGCAAAATCACTTCCAGTCCTCTCAGGGTTGATCTGAAAGGTTTTGCAAATGCTGTGTTTTTCTGATCCTTGCTCAAATATTTATTGAAGGGATAAAATAGCTTTTTGGGGTTCTTGAACTGTTCTGATGAAGTTCTGAGCTTAATATAGTAAGCACTCTCTAACAGACTGAACTACCCTCCATGAATAAATATGGAATTTCATTTATTTTTCTTGTTAGTGGAAGAAAAAGCCTGACAACTTGTCATGACTACCATGTTATATTTGTAGATGCTATTCCTGTGCAAGCAATAGATGGAATTGCCAGTGGGACTGGAAGAGACATATCTGTGAAGAGTCTTCTTCAGTACAAGATGTGATTAAACAAAATATGGTAATGTTTAAAAATAAGGTTATCACTTCAGTACTTTGTTTGCTAGATCTCTCATATCAGTTGGTTGAATTAGAGATTTGAAAATGATTCTAAAGTTAACTCCAGAAGTGAGGTGGGTGTTTTTTTGTGACAGTGCGGGGGTGGGAATTTCAGGGTGTGATTGAGGCGGGGCAGTGAGACTGAATAACTCCTGAAAGGATATTTCTGTGCCTTTTACTATTTTGCTTCAATGGGAGGAACAAGATTTCAAGGCAGGGAGAGATAATCACCCGCAGCTTTGACATACGCTGCAGTCATTTTTAGCATGTCTAATTTGAAAGGGTGTAATCAAATCTGTCACTGTATTTTAAGCATGAAGTTCTTCAGAACAATCATTCTATTGTCCAAAGGCCATTGGAGCTTGTTGTGATAAGACTTTTTATTTGTAATAACATATAAAATGTTTCTTTCCCCAGGAGGAAGAATGCCCACAGTTTCTAAACCCTGACCCTTCAATAATACCTATGGAGTACCAAACAACTGTGTATTTTGAGGGAAAACATCTAGATTATTATCAGGTAAGCAGATGAATTCAAAACTAGCTGTCATTTGAATGTCTCTTAAACTGCATCCACACCTCTAAACTAAAGCATTAGTTCATGTGCCTTGGAGATCCTGCTTTTAATTTAAAGAAAGAAAAGAGCTACACGTTTGCTGTAAGATTGGTTACTGTGGTAAAGTCATCACCAAAAGAGAATTAGAGCTGGAGAAATCAGAGCTGGAGCATTTTAAAGCATGTCAGTTGGACCTATTAAAACTCTGGACAATTATTTTTTATGTGATGAAATGAGAGGAGATGTAGGAATTTTGGATGTCTCACATCTTTTTCTAATTAAATATTTGGTGGGTTTTGTTGCTGTTGTTCTAGAATGACATCACTCTGTGTGCTTAATTCAGTTTTCACCTTTCAATTTCACAAAATGCACTCACATATTAAATGTTTCTTAGTTTGGATAAAACAATCTTTTGCTTTTGTGTGTATGTGTATGTAACCATCAAACCAGAAGATCAGGTATTTTCTCACCCGTAGCAAAGGCTTCTCTTTCTCAGTACTTGCTTCCAGAAAATAAATTTCAAAGCTTCGGAGTCAGATAGACCCTGGGGTTTTAAATGCTTTACAGTCTAGACAATGCATAAAATGTTAATGTTAGTTGGATAAAAATGAAGCTTAAAAACCATTTTTAGGTGATAGCTCAAGTATTGCTATCAGTTTCTATTCTTTGTTTCTCTGTTGTCTTTGTGTAAATGTGAATTGATGATAGATGCACTGGGAGTGCATCGATTTCTTTAACTACTGGCCATCTATCAAGGGAAAGAAGGCTCTTCTTTTTGAGGGGTTTGTTTTTTCCCCTTTTTCAAACTGAAGTACTGTATAGCTTCTAAATTCCTTCTGTCACCTTTGCTACTCCTGCCAAGGGATGGAAAAGGTTCAACAGGCCTGAAGAATAGCAATGTAAGAAGGCTATTCAGAGAAGTGCAAAAAGCAACCCATAAGCACTCTACAAAGACCATGATGTGTGTCACTGCTGTAAACATATATGAAAATTGTGCTATAAAAACATATGTTCAAAAATAAACATATTAAAATATATGCAGACAGTAAAATTGTGAATTTGCTGTGTTCTCCAAGATGCCAGAACTGGTCCCTAGTAGGATGCCTGGCTGTCTGCAACATGTGGCATACAACACCTTTCCTAAACCCACAGCTCTCCTTGCTAAAAATTGAAAACTATTCTAGAGATTATACTCATATTTCTTTTGTGTAACATTGTGAAGAGCTGTTTTTCTGCCCAAGAGGAAAATCATTTCCTGCTCCCTTGATATAATTGGAAGAGTCCTTTCCCTCTCTAGAGAAATTCAGATGCATAATCTAGATGTGCTGAATTTGACTTCTAGTGGGCCCTTGTCGTCCAAGGAGAAGCAGCATCAGGGATGCAAAAACTACTTCATCTAGTTTATTATTCTATGAAGAAGCACTTTAATCTTTCTGAACTACTAGTAACAAAAAGGGAATGGAGAAAAGGCCTGCTGGGGTTTTTTAATTCTGTGAGATATCAATTGCATTTAAAAAATGCAGAGCCACATTGTGTGGATTGAATGCTTTGTCATGGGCAGCAATGTTTAACAGTTTGCCTACAGAATGTATTTATTTAACTTGGGAAGGCTTATGAGGAGTTCATATCTCCGTAAGAAGTCAAGGTGAATTCATAATCCCAAAACTGGAAAGATGCTTCTGACCAGTGAGTGTCAAATGATGCCAGAGTAATTTTTCTCAGGTGGTAGCAATGTGAAAATGTCACCTCTGCCATGGGATCAGCTCCATATATGCTGGTACAGAGCTGCATTTTTAAGTCAAAACAAGAATGCTTTTAGTGACAGAACTTCAATAGACACATGCAGTGACTACAGCTGTATACACAGGCCTTTAATATATGTGATAACAGACAAATAAGGCATGAAATAGTTGTAATCATACAGGCACTCATGGCTGTAGGGTCATGCTATCTGAAGCAGTAACTTTGATGACTGAAAGTTCATTTGAATGAAGGGCATAATTTACACTGAGCCTTTGGTAAACATTTCACAGAAAACAGGGGGGCTCAGGAGAAACCATGGATGGATATTTTGTAGGGGTTGGCCCACAGCCCAAATGCTAAATAGCATTTGGCTTCTCATGTGGAACAATTTTGCCACAGGATATGCAGGGCATTATAGCATCTTTGAAGTTAGCAGTCATGCAACTATGAGCACATTTAAAGTCTTTATTGATTCGGACATTGGTATATCCATTTTTCCTCCTATTTTCCTTGCCTAAATTCTTGCTTAGAAAAAGCAATAAATTAATGTTGTGATGTCACTTTGAACTATTGGTTCTAGTATCTTGCTTTAATTGTGCTTTACTTGAAGGGGTGTTGCACACCCAGCCTTGCCATGGCTGACTAAGTGTAATATCCAACCTTGTGTGTGTAAGCATCTTCATCTCCAGGTGGAGATGAACATTGAAGGGCTTGCTTAGTGAATAGGAGAGGTAAATGGCTTTAAAAACTGCTGTTGCAGAACTATATCAAGAATTATTTCTATACTGGAAGTATAGAAACTGTTATACCACCACTGAGCATGGAAATACAAGCTCACACATTTTGTATGCTTCTCTTAATGTGTAAATGCTTAAAGTACAAAGAATAAGTCTATTCATGATGTCTTCCACTGGAGGGAAATAGCCTAAAAGAGGAGGACCTGTTGGCTGCTCTTCTGTCTCTCCTTCCTCTGAAAGAATTTCAGTAGGAAGGAGAGATAAATCCAAGCTGTTGCCATCCTTCTGGGAACAGCCCCATCCAGGACAGGCAGAGGGAGGGAAGTTTAGTACTGATCAGCCATATTGCATGCAATTTCTGAGAGGCATGCTCCAGCTGAGTCCTTGAAAGATTGGCACAGTAGGAGAGACAGATGTACCGCATCAAGATAACCTTATTAGCCCGCCAAAGATTTTCGTTAAAAGTAATTTCCCATTTGGATTTGTCTTTGTCATGTGTGTCTGATGTGTAACCTGCTTCCTAGTGTTTGCTACACATCTGACCAAAACTACTGACTGTGAGCTCTGTTGCCTTCTGCTCAGGAGCCTGGTATGGCAACTCCTGATTCCAGTTCACTCCAGGTATCAGTTGTCACACATACCAAAGCTCTTCTCCTCTCCCAGAGCTGGCTGTTAAGCATGTGGGAAAGCCTTGCACAGGAGCAGCAGAATCTGAACACTTTTAAAAAGCACCTGTTATATTAAATTATGTGGGCCAGGAAAAACAAGGCAGCATTCCTATTAAAAAATATTGGTAAGGAGATGTTTAAAACTTGGGCTATATAGGTGTATTCTGTAAGGCAGAAAGGGCTGTAAATTTTCAGACAAGGCTTCTCAGAGCTCTGTCAGTAGCTTTTTTTCAATATGTAGCTTCCTAGAAGGAAGAAGTAAAAGGTTTGTTTTCTTCTATAAAATAACCACCCAGAGCCTGGAGTCAGGTCCTTTATCTGGTTAAAACAAGTTGTCCTCCTCAGCCCCAAACCTTGGTGGGCTCATGTCCACTGCCCAACCTGTCCACTGTCCTTATGTCCAGTGTCACAGTGAAAGTGCAGTAGGAACGGTTTCCTCTGCATTAGTTAGAGACTAGTGACCCAGGAGTTACCTATGATTCCAGCATTGAAGAAGTAGCCACAAATAAAAAGGTTAAGATGCTCATTCACAAGTCATACACAAGTCCAGGAGACAATGTTCTTAACCTTTGGAGTAGAAAAGAGGAATTGAGTAACTGTGCTGTGTGCGCTCCAAGACCCAGATGGGTCTCGTCAAAACAAGGGACTAGTTCTTTACATCCACAGTGGAGATCTCAAAAGTTCAGCGAGATCCCTGAGAAGGTCCTGCACCTGGGTCAAGGCAGAGTGGGAGTTGAATGGATTGAGAGCAGCCCTGTGGAGAAGGACTTGAGAATGGAACATTAGATGTGAGCTGGCAACGTGCACTTGCAGCCCGAAAAACCAACCGTATCCTGGACTGCTTCAAAAGAAGTGCGGCCAGCAGGTCAAGGGAGGTGATCTATCTTCCTGTCCACTCTATCTTCCAGTCCACTCTCCTGAAACTTCAGCCGGAGTACATCCAGCTCTGGCATTCCCAGTAGAAAGGGTCCAGAGAAGAGACATGGAAATGATCAGAGAGAGAGGGAGAGAACTGGAGTTCTTCTCCTGTAAAGAAAAACTGACACAGTTGAGAGGCTTCAGCCTGGAGAAGGCTCCTGAGAGACATTTTTGTGTATTTTCAATATGTAAAGGTAACTTATAAGAAAGATGGGAAGAGACATTTTGCTAGGGCCTGTAGGGTCAGCAACAGGGGCAACATTTTTTAAAGTGAAAGAGGGCAGAGAGATAAGAAAGAAATCTTTTGCAATGAGGATGGTGAGAGACTGGAGCATGTTGCCCAAGAAACTTGTTTGTACCCCATCCCTAGAAATGTTCAAGGCCAGGGTGTTTGGGGCTTTGAACAACCTGGTCTAGGGAAAGATGTTCCTGCCTATGTGATGATTGTTGGATGAGATGGTCTTTGAAGGTCCCTTCCACCCCAAACCATTTTGTGATTCTGTAAAGGTGAATGCTGTCTTATCCCCAAATGAGTTGTGATTTCATAAGTCTTTACCAACATTACTGTCTGAAAATATCCTTGCTACTCACTTCTTTCTAATCTTCTGCATGTCTGTCCTATGGGCAGGAGAATGATCCAGCACAGAAACAATGTCATGGGATGAGGTTTTTAGCCAGCTAAGTTCCTTGCTTAATTACAGAACAGCCAAAATGAGAGTTTTGTCAGTGCAGTGAAGGTCAGTATGTGCTGTAACTTAAGACAGGAATCAATAGATTTAGGACCTAGGGAGAAGAGATGGGAAGAAGATGTCTAGGAGGTAGGATACTCTTAAATTACTGCTGCCATCGAAGACTGTCCTATGAAAATACAGCTGGAGTCATGGTAAGGCAGCAAGAGCTGAGAAATGTTCATTCCTGTTTCCCATGCAACTTTTGCAGTGATGGTCTGCCCAGAATCCCTACAGAGACAACCTTTAAAGGCAGAATTCACACAGCTCTGTTAATAACACATCTGATGTGTGAAGCCATGCAGTATTCACATCTCCTCACCTTTTCTTGTTGGTCCCTAAAACAGAGTGCTATATATGATCTTGCTTCCCTTGAACTTCTTGGTGTGCCTACCATGAATGAATGTTGGAGGAGTGCAGCAAAGTCACAGATTGCTCTGGCTCAGCTTCTCACTAGCATTGCTTTAGAAGATGACTGTAGCCAGTTAACCTTCTTCATTTGGATTTGATTACTTCCAGTGCTGAACAGGATATCGCCTGGTGATATTTTGCTATTCTTGGTGATGCTATACAAATTCTAAACTGAAATTTTCTTATCCTTAGGGTCAAAACTTTATGGTTGGAAACAGCCAATTTGAATTTGAAGCTTCTGTTGATGAGTCAGAGGAAGGAAAATTTTCATTCGTGAGTAAAGAGGTAAATGTGAAAATATGATTCACCTACCAAATACACTCAGTTCTTCTTCTAAACTGTTCCAGTAGCCACACGTGTCCAGAATTATACAGGCAATATGTGTTTCCCTCAGGAAAGAAAGTCACCTCTGGTGGAGATTCGCCTTTGGCAGCAGCAGTCAAAGGCTACAGTTTTGGCTTAGAGCTCCTGAAGTCTCCCCTCAAGCCCTCAATCCTTCTCCTTGATTCCTCTACCTGTGCAACTCATGGAATTATTGAACTGTCTCTGGAGGAATTTGAGACCACTACTGTTTTGTTCTTCACTTTTTATGCAATCCAGTGAAATCATTGAGGAAAAAATGCAAGAATTTCAGTGCTCTCCCTTTCCACATTCCAATTCATTATCTTTCCCATTTTGTATCCGTAAAAAATGGGAATGGTAAGAATGGTAACAATATGCTGCTGCTTGGCTACCTAGTAGTTATGCTTCTTTCACTCTTGCTTGTTTTACTGAGAAAAGCAATAGCAGTTTAAAAATAGTCTTATTCTCTAAGCTCCAAGTTTGCCTCACAAATGTTATGCTGACTTTAAACTTCATGTCTTACAAGCTCACTAACTAGTTTTGAGAATTAATGAGCATTTATGCATCATCTGTGCCTAGCACAAAGCATTTGCTTTACCAAGCGTCTGTATTTTTATTTGTTCCTCTTGTTTCCCAACAATTGTCAGTGCTGCTCTTTCAGCATGAGCAGAAGCTCATGTCTTGGAGCATGTGAACCTTGTGATTTGGCTGTAAAATGAGGAGGTTGCACTGTAAAAGATGCAAGAGATTTCCCCTCCATGTGGTGCAAGTCTGCTGTGCCCACAGAAGTAATGGGGCCAGATGGTGTGGGAAGGGAGAACTCAGCAGGGTCAGCAGCTACACTTACTGCCTTTGAACAGCATTTTTGCTGCTTTGATACTTATAACCAAATGTAAATTAAATTAATGAAAAGCGAGTATTCAGATATTGTTGTCCCTTGGTACTTGAAAATTCTGATTGTGAAGGATTAGGTTCATTAAAACATTTTTCTGTAAATGCATCTGCCCGAGATGAAAAAAGGCCATAAGGCTTGGGAGAGTTTGTAAAGCCTTCACAGGTCTGATTATTGAGAATCAGAAAATGTGTGAAATTAATCTTTCCAAATGAAGGTATAAATATCTCTATTATGTCTTTTTTTTAGTTCTCCTATAGTGCAAATGAGACCCTACAACTTAACTTATCCATAAAGACAGAAAAGGTCAAGATTGACAGCAAACTGATGGGTAAGTATGAAGTATGGGATTAAAGGGAGATTAATTACAGTAAGCCGAAATCTATTCCTTCATAATTTGAAGTCCTGTTAATAAAAATGTTTGTGTGTTTTACTGGTTTGTGTGAAACAAATCTGACAGATCAAAAGTTATTAATATTAAACTAATGCATTAAACATCTGTGTTGTCAGCAAGTTTGCCAGTGACACCAAGCTGTGTGGTGCAGCTGACACGCTGGAGGGGAGGGATGGCATCCAGAGGGACTTTGATGGGCATGAGAGGTAGACCTGTGCAAACACCATGAGGATCAACAAGGCCAGGTGCAGGGTCCTGCAAACACAAATACAAACTGGAATATGAAGGGATTGAGAGCAGTCCTGCAGGGTGTGAAAAGCTGGACCCAGCAGCCCAGAAAGCCAGTTATACCCTGGGCTGGATCAAAAGCAGCATGGCCAGCAGGACAAGGGAGGAGATGCTCTCTCTCTGCACCCCTCTCATGACATCCCATCTAGAGTGCTGCACCCAGCTCTGGGCCGGCCACATCATGAGGACATGGACCAGAACAGAGTAGGTAGGGCCACAAAGATGATCAGAGGGCTGGAGCACCTCTCCTGTGAGGAAAGGCTGAGAGAGTTGGGGTTGTTCAGCCTAGAGAAGAGAAGGTTCCAGAGAGACCTTGTTGCAATTTTTCAGTACTGAAAGGTCACTTAGAAAATGGATAAGGACAAACTCTTTTGCAGGGATTGTTGCGATAGAACAAGGGGTAATAGTTTTACACTGAAAGAGGGTAGATTTAGACTGGATATAAGGAAGAAGTTCTTTTACAGAGAGGCTGGTGAAACACTGGCACAGGTTGCTGTGCTCATTTCAGCTGGGGTAGAATTACAGCACTTTCACAATTATAAGCCGCACCTGATTATAAGCTGCACATCCAGGTAGCCGCGCAGACCACGGGATTTGTCCATATATAAGACGCACCTGAATATAATCCGCCTTTTTTTTTTTTTTTTTTTTAAGTGTGGGTGACAAAGTAACGAGTTAGTAACAGAATCGCGCCAGCGCAGGGTTTGGTGTCAGGTGCTCAAGTTGCAAACAGTTTTCATAGACCAGCGAAGCCTTTAAAGGCAGCCCCAGGCGCCCTCCCCGGCCAGCTCTCACTTCCAAGTTGGTATTTCCCTGTGATTTGTCCATAAATAAGCCGCACCTGATGATTAGCTGCACTACTGGGGTAGGCTGGATTCTTCAATGAAAAAGGTGCGGCTTATAATCGTGAAATTGCTGTAATTTTCTTCACAGCGGCTAAAAAGGGCTGTGTTGTGGATATCAGAGAAATGGTAGATGCCCCATGCCTGGAAACACTGAGGTTCAGGCTGGATGGGCCTCTGTGTAGAATCACAGAATCACAGAATATCCTGAATTGGAAGGGACCCACAAGGATCATCAAGTCCAGCTCATGGCTGTACACAGGACAATCTCAAAAATCACTTGATCTAGTTGAAGATATCCCTGCTCATTGCAGAGATTTGGATTAGGTGACTTTTAAAGGTCTCTTCCAACCCAAAGTATTCTGATTTTATGATTCTATAACTTTCAAGACTGCTTTTGCTCTGAAAGTACAATCCTAATAGCAAAGCTTCCCAGTTCATACTTAAGTATAAAAATTAAATACTGAAGTATTTTAATTTTTTTCTTTCAAAGATCTTTTCCTCAATGAATTTTTCTCATCAAACAGCAGAAAGAGGATCTTTGTCACAACCACTCTTATGGACTTCATATGAAATCTCATCTCTTACCTATATCTCAGTTCAGACAAGTACTGCAGTCCCTATGTCAGCTGGCAATCAAGAAAACACAGAAACATTCAGTGTGTTTCCAGCTCATTATTCTATTAATTTATTTCTATTAAAAAATAAATTAAAAATTATAGCACAAGGACTTGATCTCTGATAAAAATCTCTTTATGAATATAGATTTCATTTCTTTTCAACATACAATAATGAAGCAATTATGTCTGTAAGCCTAGTCTTGAGCTGTGGTAAGAAAGTTCCTTTAAAATCAATGGAGCAGTATCTAGGAGCTGGGACCTGCCTTACACGTCTTTGGACTGATGTTTAAGACAGAATATTGCAAAAAAACTGTGAGGCAACCCTCTTGTTACTTGCATGATGGGTCAACATCAGGAAAATGCTAGTGCCCCAAGTAATTTCCTCTGCAGAATAAATCTTCAGACCGTATTTTTCCAACTGTACAGTATTTAAATTTATTCCTTTTCATATTGGCAGCTTGAACTATGTTTTTAGAAGATTTTCCTTATGGTTCTGTGTGCAGTGTTAAAAGACTTAAAAGAGGACTTGGCATAAATGTTACAGGGAGGTCGTATTACAATCTCACACAGTCTTAATTTCCGTTCCAGAGGCTGTCATGTCTTAAAATTCAGAATTTTGACCAAATATTCCCAAGATCTTCTTTCCAATTCAGGAAAAATTATTAAAACCAAACCAAAACAAAAAAGTAGCTAAATAATTAAATAAATGTTATCATTCAAATTGAAATAGAGAACACTTTTAAGAGGGGAATTGAAAAATTATCAACAGATGTCTCTTTTTTAGTATAAAAGGGATCTTTTAAAATCCAAATTCTTTCTGACTGTCAGACTCCCTTGCCATATGAAATCCAGAGCATAATGTGTTTTTATGCACCTTGAAAAGAATTGGCTTTGGGTATATGGCTGCTGCTGAGAAGCACCTTTGAACCTGCCAGTGAAAGAAGCCTTTCTTTGTATGACACTTAGTGAATACTAAGTTATGATAGCATTTTTACATCTCAAGCCATCAGGGGTTCTGAATAGTGTGAAATCCAATATATCCCTTTTATCCTTTGTCCTTTTTATCGATGATATCACAGCTGGTATCTCAAGGTGGTGGATAAGAGTCTGAATCTAATGAGTAGCTTGCTGCTGGTACATATAATGAGCTGATCAGTGAACAAGGGGAGTGGTTAATGCTTTAAGGCCATGGCTTTCTTCATTGCATTTATGCAACTGGATGTGAGGGACATCAAGGCACATGGTTTACTGAGGGCTGGAATAAGAATCCCTATCCAGCCAATGAAGAGCACTGAAGTAATTCAGTAAACACATCTGGGTGGGAAATGCGAGGTTTAGGAAGCCAAGGGGAAGATTTTCTCGACAATATTTGCTGTTTAAGTGTCTGTGGAGCAGTAATCTTTCAGAGTGCTGGAATAAGAAAGCAGACTTTCCTATGAAAGTGATTCACAGCGAGGAAACTTTTCCTTGCCTCTGTCCACAAAGCAAGCAGCAGCATATATGGGCTGTCAGTCTGGTGCTTTTCCCCAGCACTATGCCTACATCCAACACACAGAGTGGATAACTGACCCACAAACTGCAGGGAATATTACTTGGGTCGTGTTTGTTGCTCAGTGCCTTCCATATTAATGTGCTCAGTTTATGAAGCAAATGATGCTACTCCTGCTTTGTGCTCATCAGTTCCTTGGAAGTTCAAGATAGAGATTGAATCAAATGGATGCTCTTTCTCATTGATTCGTTTTTACAAATGCCAAAGTCCCTCAGTTTTGCATGCACCTGTAATGATACTTCAGCTGATTTTGTGCTTGTAAAAGCTAATTGAAATCGAGTGACTATGCTGACTAGAGGTAAGAAAGGGTTAAAATACGGCTTCAACATTGCATTAACTCTTCATTGTAAGGGGGGAAAAAAAACAACCTCTTATTATCTTAAAGCTGTAAAACTGAATGCTGAGGGATTTAAACATACAGCATTTAGAGAAAAACTGCCTGTATGGGATTATATGTTCTCCTGCAAGTGGCAGAGGCTAGACAAGATTTGGGCATCTGCAATATTATTCATGCTTAGCAGGGGAATAAGGCCACTGCTGAAAAAATAATGGAAAACAAGCATTCTCATTTTACTTTTTCATTACACTAGAAATCTGACATGGGAGTCTCTTGGAACTAGATTTCAAAAGCTACTGCTGCTGCTGTTACCCAGGAAGATATCAAGTGTATTGAAATGTTACTCATTGGAGGATGGTTTTGCCAGTGTCCTTTGTAGAGTCCTGCTCCTCTGAGAGTAAAAGCTTATTTTAAATAGACCTTTTTAATGGCCTTCACTATATGCATCTCAAAAGGATTTACTTTTGTCCACAACTGTTTATTTTCCTTTATTTTCTGCATCTGTAAGTATGAGCCTTGTTTGAAAAAAATACAGTGTCACTAAGGCTACTGTTTCTTGAGGCTTAATGAAGGGAAAGGGAATATGTTGAGTCTGTCTTGTATACTCCATTCCCAGCTGTAAGCACATTTAACTCTTGAAAGAGCACAGGAGGAAACCTAAAAAGCTTTCTGCTGTTCTGGTGAGTTAAGTTGATTTGCAAGACTCAAAAAGTGCCAGAACCTCAGTGGCAGAGGATAAGAGGCCGTGTAGCCATAAATACAGAGCAGCAATGAGTAGAGAGAAGCAGGGAAAAGAAAGAGCAGAAAAGCAGGCAGCAAGATATTTTCCTCTTCACAATAATCATCTTACCTGCCCAGGGAGGCACAGCACTCACAGGGTAATCTGGGCAACTCGCACTTTCCCTAGAGAAATGTGTGGCATCTTTTCAGTCTCTTTTCTTCTGGGCTTTTTCTCAAGTGCATCTCCGTATGGGTTTTTTTTGCAAGCCCAAGCTCTCCGTATGGTGTTGAACCACCAAGATATGTCTCAAGGTTTTGCATGTATTTGGTAAATTTAGTTTTATTCAGTGACTGTGCATCATGCTAGAGATTGATGGGGGCCAAAACAAGCTAGTGTCTGGAACATGTTGGTCTCTGTTTCATCAGTAAGAGAGGTATGACTATCAGAATTGATTTCTTGGCTCAGAAAAGCTAGAACTTAACCTCACTACAGAAGGAAGAAGGTGTACATCAGGATAACACTTCTAGACAAAAGGAAAAACAAAAGAAAGAAAACTGAGAAGAATGAAGAAACATAGAGGAATTAACTTGAACAAAGGTTAACATTTTATTAAGTGTTAACTTTCTATTTGGTTCAGGCATGAGTGATGATTATGGAAAGTCCCAAATGTCCTGGAAACAGCCTTCAAAGGCTGCTCTCTTCCTTTAATTCTTAAACTGGCAGAGGTCCCATGCCAGCTGATGTCCACCCCTACTGACACCCATGCCGAGTGTATATCTTCCATATCTGATTCGGGATTCTCCAGGAGGACCTGATTTTTGATTTAATCTTTAAACAGTTGTATGTGTTATTGAGGTTAGTCAAAGGACTTTGTACTTGAATGTTTTGACAGTGCCTGAGTGACAAAAATATATTTGTAGAAAAGTCATACTCTGCACATAGATAAATGTTAGGTTTTTCCATAGAGGAAAAATAAAATTTTCTCTCAACTTCATTCAGGGTTAAGTACATATTACTCACGCAACTATACAGAGGGTTGGTTTTCCTTCCTAAAGGACACTGAATACCCTTGAAACAGAGAGAAATGTCTAAATATGTTTGCTGTTCATCTTTCAGTGACTCTGTACAACTGTTCCTATGGACGAAGTGACTGCAGCTTGTGCCTTGCTGCCCGGCCTGAATATAAGTGTGTGTGGTGTGAAGAGGATGGCAAGCCCAGCAAGTGCGTTTATGAAAAACTCTGTCACACTGCCCCCACCGACACATGTCCTCCTCCAGAAATCACTCGCGTAAGACTGCTTTTTCCCTCTCCCTACCAGTGTAATATTTTTCAGGAGAAAGCAGCCGAGCAAGCTCATACTGAAAGGCAGGGGTTTTTTTCCTGGGGTGTTAAGTAAGCTTCTGAAATAGCTGAAAGGAAATAATGTCAGTAGTGATGTGTGTGAGAGATTTGTAAAGACTCAAAATAAGAGACTGAATGGAGTCTTTGAGCCTCCTTGTTTTTCAAGCCTTGTTCTCGCTGTATCGGAAGCCAGGGTAGCAGTGCATGCTTAAAACATGGCATTTCATTGCATTGATGCAATCTTAGCATGAATTTTTTTCTCTCATGAAGTCCTTTCTACCTGTAATGAGTCTGTAAGATAGGTTCACTGTTCCCTGGAACTACAAATACGTAACAGGTTAATTTACAGGCTTCAAGGTAGCCTTTTAAATAGCATTTAATAAGGGACCAGATTGTTTCTACATCACAAAATGTTTTCCAGGTATCAGTGATATTTTTCAGCCCACACCAGCATCAAACCCAAGGCTGTAAGAACTGAATGTAAAAAGTCAGAGAGGCCAAATGTGCACCTGACTTACTCTGCAGTTGAAGCACTCACTCAGGGAAGACTGTTGTCCACGTTGGGGGGATCAGCAAGCAAAGAAAGTAGATACAGTAATTTCACAATTATAAGGTGCACCTGATTATAAGCCGTACATCCAGGTAGCCCATGGGATTTGTCCATATATAAGCCACATTTTTTTTTTTTTTAAAGCGAGGATCCATGTGTAGCAAAGTAACAAATTAGTAACAGAATCGCTGCCAGCAGGGTTTGGTGTCAGGTGCTCAAGTTGCAAACAGTTTTCATAGACCAGCCAAGCCTTTAAATGCAGCCCCAGGCACCCTCCCCGGCCGGCTCTCACTTCCAGGTTGGCATTTCCCTGGGATTTGTCCATAAATAAGCTGCACCTGATGATTAGCTGCACTACTGGGGTAGGCTGGATTCTTCAATGAAAAAGGTGCGGCTTATAATCGTGAAATTACCGTAATCCATGTCCTTCTCAGAAACAAGCCAAATGCTGCTTTTATGGGCATCATTTTTGAGAAAAGATTGGTACATGCTTCCACTGGGCAAATCCACATTGCTGCAGCAGTGTTATCACTACTTTGAAATTCAGACACGGTGTTGGATGAGAACACATCCCAAGCCACCACAAAATGTGATAACTGTATGACAGAGGTTGAGAGCTATAAGGGATGTTTCACTCAGGAGGAACTGTGTCTGAAACCTGTGGCTCAAACTGATAGAGACACTGCATCCCTGGAGACTGAGCAGTGAGAGGTGCAGGGTGCCTACTGGCAGACCTGCAGTACCCTGGGGAAGGTTGGCCAGGAGGGTAAATCTATGGCTGCCAAGGAAGGTAAATACCCTAGAAGCTCGACAGAATGTGTGGAGAAGAATACTTGTGTAATATCTGCGCCCAGGTAAACATAATTTGAGGAAAAAAGGAAAAGGAAAATTAAGGAAAAAAGTGTTTTCACCTGGGATACTATTTCTTACTGCTTACATTCTTCATAATTGTGCATTAAAAAAAATATATATACGAAAATACATTAGGTCTTCAGACCTTAAGTTAGCCTTAGATACAAACATAATATTTGGAAACAGCTAGCCAAACAGTTGAGTAATTTTTCAGCCAGTTTGTTTATGGGTTGAGTGCAAATGGACAACCAGTGGGCTAGGCAGCCAGCAGAGGCAGCCACATTGGTGTGCTCAGACTTGCTTAGACCTGAGAGACTGATCGTGATGGATCAGGCATTGAAGTGCAACCTCACTCTTGTAAGCAGCCCTCCAAAGCTGAAGACCTGAAAAGGTCTTGCTGGAAGTGCTCAAGCTTTATGTAAGAAAGCAGGTTAGCCTCCCAAAAAATATTCCAAACTGATGTGCCTGTTAGGGCCGTATTTCAGTCTGAGCAGTCCACTGCAACTGCACGATCTTCTCTGTCCTCATTTTACTTGCAAATTACTCAATTAGCATCAGCCCATGCTGCAGCACCCTACCATGATGAGATGCAGTAAGGAAAATCAAGGGACTGGAGGAACTTTTGAAGACACTATGTGGGGCAGCACTGTGTGTCAGGAGCACTGCTGTGAACCACAAAGGGATAAAATCACAACAACAAAATGCTGGAAAAGCTCTGTGGAAGGATTGTGAGAAGAGTGCAATCCATTTGCTTTTCAAAATCACAATACTTCCACGGAGGAAGCAAACTTAACTGAATAATACCAGGCAAGAGTTTTGTACCTAACAGTCTGCCAGAGGAGACATTAAATCTTCAGCTGTTGAATACCAGTTCTGAGCTAACAGATGATTAATTAATATTTAAAAGTTGCATAGCATGTTTTTTTGTTTGTCCTACAAGAAACATCTGCATTTCAAATGTTGGTAAGTCAAAGTAGCTATAAATAATATAGAAGAGTAACCTAGTCACTGCAGTATTTAATTTTGCTTTTTTTTTTCTTCTGTCCCTTATGCAAACATAGATTGAGCCAGAAACTGGACCACTAAGTGGTGGAATTCTTTTGACCATAATGGGATCTAATTTGGGAATAAAGGCAGAAGACGTAAAAAGTATAACAGTGGCAGACAATGAATGTGTTTTTAAAGAGGAGTTCTACTCTGTTTCCACAAGGTAATTGATGGATGCTTTTCACAAGAACAAAAAAACAAACCTCTGTGCATTTTCAAGATGATCTTGCGGTTACAAAAGAAAGAACTATTGCCATGATATATCTGCAGTATTTCACAGTAACATGTCTGACTATTTAAAATTGCTATAGATTGTAATATAGCAACAAGTTTGCAATGGTGTACTACCATCCTGCTCATGATTGAAGTTTTTTCCTATCCTAAACTATTATTGCACCTATATCAAGACTATTTTAAAATTTAAGGCATTTCTATATGTACATCTAGTCATTAAAACTTTGCTAAATCTGAACCACGGTGAAGCCAAGCATGCAAGATTTATGGGAAAGTAGGTAAAACAAGAGGAAGCTTAAATCTGTTTAGTCCAGCCACAGTTTCTTGCCTGGGGACAGGGAGGGAGCCCAGAGCTTAGGTTTAGCTGTAGATGACTAACTAAGTTTCATCTCAAAGCCAACAAGTCCATGGATGTTGAATTGCCTAAGCAGGTTGGTAGATGTTTTGCAGACTACTTGTCACACTCTTAAGCAGTGCCAAAAATTGAAGCAGAATATCTAAATTCTTCTAGGTAGGTATCTAGGTGTTTACTACAGATTATATCAAGCTTCTAATTTCAAGAGGGAAATACCCTTTCCATATTAGCTGATGAAAAGCATAGCAGGAAGGCTCAGTAGTAATATTAAAAGTAATTACATATTTTAAGCAGTGTGATTTTTCTTTCATTCACTTTTGAAATCTGCAATTGCAACCTTGGCTTTCTTACCCTTCCTATCATTTTAAGTGTAACACAATAACTTTTTGCTATTTCTGTGGCATGTTTTGAAAGTGACTTTGAAGATAGCAAAGTGATTTTTTTTAGCTTTTGAAAAATATTTAACTTTAGTCAATGCGTAGATCAGGCATTTAGAAGCTTCCCAGGCCTGAAGGAACTGAAGAAGGTAAAGAAAAGCTGTTTATTTCTTACTGCTTCCCAATTCTATTGCCATCACTCCTGCATTTACATGTACTTCAAATGTCATCTTTCCCCATTCCCTATTTTCAGTGTTTGCAAAAGCTGCATTGAATTGCAACACAGCCTTACAAGAATTTCCCCATCCTCTTGGCTTTTCTGAAGCTTTTTGATATTTTTAAATACATGGAAGGGAGCCAGAACTGGAGATCACTGGTTCCTTGTATCATAGCAACATTACTGGTTTCCTAAGTTCTGGCAGTGCAGTAATGGGTGAGAACAAATGCAACTTACATCATGTCATTTATCAACAAATTAGTGGGTTTTGAAGGACGTTCCCAACTGGGGAAGCCTTAAAAAAGAAGTTGTCAAAAATCTTCAAATAGGTATCTTTAATTTTCTATATTTATCTTCCTCTGTTCTTTTGTTTTATTATTACCCTTTTTATATAAAATTAAATTAAAAAACAGTAAAAGGTGCCTTGTTTTGCTCCCCTGTCCTTCTGCAGTTAAAAGCTAGTCTTTTTAGGAGACAGTGGCTCCCATGCACAGCAAGATTTAAGACACTTAAGGGCGCTTTCTGGCTCTGCGGTGATTTAATTGTTGGCCTTGGAGAAGTCATTCTTTGTAGTTTTCCATTAGTAATGTGGGGGAGGGGAGGCAATGCCAGCGCTGTGGAGGGGAGGGAACTTTTCCAATTAAAATCCCTGCTCCCAAGTTTCCCCCCACACCCCCCGGCCCCGGCCCCCGACTGCTTTCCCTAGCTTGACATGTGGTAAAAATTCCTCCAAAGGCACCGCTTCCTGTTTCTGCCTGACATGGAGATACAACTTCCAAGAATACAGTAGAGAGATGATGAGGAACAGGCTCAGGCAGCCATACACATGCCAGGACATGCAAGAATTCAGAGAATTTTGTCCATTTGCCAGTACCCAGGAAAAAAAGTCTGGAGTGATCTGCAGAGAGACTTGACAATCCTTTTATTATAAGTCCCGATTTAAGTACATTATACCCAGTAATTTGGAGTCATTGAGGGCTTTTTTTGCTGCTTTGGGTTTCTTTAAGCTGTCATGCACTGCTTAAGGAAGAATAGCAATAATCCTGGAGGGAAAGAGTGACAGGAATGAGCAGGGATCCTCAGGGTGTGGTCTATATGAAACTGTCTGAGCAGGCTGCAGGCACTATAAACCTCCTTATCTAACTGCATTATCAGCTCTCCATTAAGCATTTGTCCAAGTTTTCAAGTGTATCCAATCCTTATTGCCTTTTCATGCTTTCCTTCTGTGGTTTACCTGGCTGAAATAAAAATTTAAACATCCTAGCTGTCACTCAGCAGCAGTGTTAGTTCTAAAGCAGCACTTCCTTGACCTCTGATTTTGTATGTGTTATCTGGGAATTTATTTTCAGAGAACAATAATTCCGAAGCGATTTTGATCGTAGGTGTGAAAAGGCAGTAGTTTGAAGCTGAAAATGGAGCAAGATGCACAACAAAATTATCAACAGTAAAAACACACAAAATTTTAAGATAGCTGGTGGTCGGATGTTCGCATCAAGGAGGTGGGGGATCCTTTGTGAGTTTGGGGGTTTTTAACATCCCTGCAAATTTTGTGTTGGGTTGCAGAAGGTTCAGCTGACTTATGGGCTGAATTTGAATCTTCTGGAGAAGGCACTTCTACTAGGAGACTGCTAAAGTGGCTGTGTACAGTGGGGGGTACAGTGCTCAGGTTTTGCTTTTACCAAAACCTTTAGATGGATGAGCAAACTATTCTTGGGTGGCTTTTCTGGGAATCTGAGGCAGTGCTGGATTACATAGTACAGGATAAAGGAAAGTTGCTGCTCTTGCTGGCAGTGTGTGGGGTAGCTCACACACATTGCATTGGTATTGCAGCTGTTACTTCTAACAGGTAAGCTTACATTCTTTCTTTTTAGGATTGTGTGTCAAGTTGGAGCAATGAATGAACTACAACGAGGTCAAATTGAAGTGAACATCAATGGAAAATTTGGTAAATCACCAAGTGATGTTTTGTTTACATACCAGGTAAGTGCATTTTTTTCAGAGACCTGTTTTATACTTTGTGTATGACATAAGTTAAGTACAGAATTGGTTGTGTTTGTCTTACTCTTTCATCAATAGCACCTTCATTGAAAAATACTAGAAAAAACTTAATTCCAGTATTTCTATATACAAAAGGTGTAGCAAAAATCAATTCTGATCAATAGATAGAGAGTCTCAAAATAAGATGATGTTGTTTGCCATCCAAGTTAAAAAAATGTGGTGAAAAAGCAACTGGAATAAACTTATTCACTAGTGACATAATACCTCTTAAGTATCACTATTAAATAAAAAAGTCAGCACTGCAAAAGAATTAGGTATTCTCTAAACACATGGTGCACTATTTTAATCATGATATTTAGTCTAGGCAATTTTCTTAATTAGAAGAATGGATGCAGAGCAGCTGAAGAATAAGTAATGAAGGTACATTAATTTCTTTAATAATTTATTTCATTCAAAAGTATGACATGCAGAGCCACAGACAGCGTGATGTGTGTTAATATTACTTATGTGCTTTGTTTTCTGTGTGACTATGAAAGAGAATTTCATTTCTGTGTTAATTGCTTTGCTCTAAACTTGTCCCTAGCTTATAGCTGGTATAGCCTGTGGTTTTTTCAGCAAGTAGCTTTATCTGTATCTATGAGGTCTTCAAATTTTATAAGATTGTGTGATCATTGAGAGGTTTAAATATTATCAGTCCCCATACTGATGCTTAAAATTACACCTATAAACTATAAAATTATAAAACATAACTTGTGTGTTAGGCTTTTATCTTCTCCCTTACTTAAACTTCTGTCTCATTTATTCTTGATGTCTTGTGAGAAGTAAAGGAAAGGAGTCAGCAGTAAGCAGTGGAATAAGTCAAGAATGACATTTAACTGAGAAGAAGATATTCATGTTTTCAAAAAACAGGCTAGAAGTGGATTTTCTATCATTTCCAAGCAAATGCCTCCTCTCTCAAAAAAAAAAAAAAAAAAAAAAAAAAATCAACTGCTGCAAAAAAAACTTTTTGCTTGAATATGTCATCTCTTCCTTTGTGGTTATGATCTTCCTAGGTTATGATCTTAACCAGGGAACAGTGATATAATATCCCATGCATGTTTGTGGTTTCTAGGACAGAGACTATGACAACAAGATCTACATGAGAATTTGACATGAATCTATGGGGTGTGTTCTGCACCGGTTCTCCCATCATTCTGTGTATAAAGATTTTCCCATGATTTTCTTGGAAAGCACATGAAGTTATCATGGCCTGGGTTGAAATGTTACCTGAACCATGTAGGCTTTGAAGCCTGGGTTTGGACTTGTGTTGGTGTGATTCCCTGCTCAGCCCACCTGAGAGGGACATAAGAAGCCACTGCTTTTGGCCACTTCAGGGAGAGATTTTTAATTGCCTATCAATGAGGTGCTAGAAGTAGCTGTGCACAAGCATCAACTAGTTGGATGTTATCCTGCAAGTCCAAGATTCTCTGTGTGTCAGTCTCTGCCTCCACTGAGGTTACTGAAAAATCAAATGCCTAAGCCAACTGCTGATGAAGAGCATTTTTATTTACTGCAAAAGTCTGTCCATTTACAATATGGAAAGCATTGACAAATAATACAATTCACACCTTAAAAGTGGTGATATTGGTTTCTAGTTTCATTTCTCATAATTCCACAAAAAAATGAAGCCAACTTTGGACTGTAGTAGGAGTGAAGTCAGTGTGGGGTGTCACATTGATGCGCACCTCTACAAGTGTGACACAAATGCTTTGGCATGAGAACAGACAATCAGAGCAGACAGTTGCATCAGCTAATGTTGGCTTAAAAGCTGCAATCTTGTTCCAGTGCTTTTTTCAAACAGTTCTTTGGTGACTTCTTTCAGCAGACATGCAAAATCTGTGCTTTGTGTAAAACCTCTCCTACACAGTATATACAAAGGAAAGAAAATAAACCTTCTTTCCAAGTGGCCTCCTAAAATAGATTTTCTCTTATGCATTTCCCTGTTTCTTTGGCTCATGGAATGGCTACCCTTCTGCTGGTAACTACTGTTTTTACTGTGAGCTCTGACCACTTGATGCAGAACAGCTTCATCTTTAACAGTGACTGTTCTAAATGCAGTGTGTGGCATGACAGGGCAGAAGTGCACAAGGAGACACTGGAGATGCTCACCCTGGTGTGTCTGTGTACACCAGAGGTATCACCACACACCCCACTGTCTCAGCCTTGTACATGTGATTAGTATCTACCAGCAAAAGCACTTACCAAGTAGATTGGATATAAGAAAGAATATTTAATATTATGAGAGTGGTGAGTGACTATAAGAAGTTGCCCGGTCAAGCTGTACCTCCCCCATTATTGGAACTGCTAAGCCAGGTTGGATGGGAATTTGAGCAACCTGATCCGTGCTCATGGCAGAAGTGTGGGAGACTAGGTGAGCATTGAAGGTACCTTCCATTCCAAACCATTCAGTGATTCTATAAATAGTACTGTGTTTGACTCTTGTTGATACCCAGTCTGAACAGTGTGATTTATTTCTAAAGGTGGATTGATGAAAATCAATAGTCAGAACAACTTGGGGCTCAGACTCATGCTTCTTTCCTGTCTGCTAGCACAGAGCATTTCAGAACTGACAAATGTGCAAGACCTTCATGAAATGGGTCAAAAATCCAGTTAAAAGGGAAGCCATGGTTTCAATTTAAAATTATTTCTGAGCAAAAGTACCTTGGTCTGTGAGTGTCTGTGCTGTAAAGTAAATACCTATATTTGCTGCACAACAGGAGAAGAAAGGTTTATGTCTCCCTACCCATCACAATTTCTCTATCCAGCCTGAATTCAGTTCAAGTACAGCCTCAGTGAAATTAAATTCTGATAACCCAGTCATCCTCTGCTGACATTTCTATTGTTTTGCTATAAGCAAGCTCAGGCAATAACCATTCTCCTGTTTAGTGAAATAGAAATGAACTTATGCTAAATTTTCATATCCAGCTATGCAGTACATCTGGAGCACTGACAGCTTGGCTGGTCTCTGAGCAGGTGGAGCAGCAACATGGCTAAAGGCCAGTCCTGCTTTTTCATTTGTTGTTAACTTTATCTGATTTGCTTGTTACTATGGCAGTGAGAACAGTCTCAAAGGAAGGAGTGAAGCTTTTCCAAGGTGTAAGGGTCAGATTTGCTGATCCCATACCAGTACTGATTCTTTTCTCAGAACACCTCTTCTTTAGACTCAAGGCACCAGGACAAGAGCTTGCAGCTGGTTCTGGCATCTCCAGCATTTGTTTGATAAAACGATTTTGTGAGGCTTAGGCTAAAATGACTGTATGTTTTCAGAAAGCTCAAATAAATCTAAGATGGTGAAATTAGAGGTAGAACTCTGCAAAAGTGTAATGCACTTCTGAGGTGCTGAAGGCAGTTTAGGAACTGGCTTGGAAAAAATGACTTCTTGAAAACCAGGATGTCTGTTTACCTAAATGAGCTGAATAACCAAAAAGATGAAGAAAGGAAGACAAATTAGAGCCTGACCTGAAAACAAGCATGTACATCACTATTCACCATACTGGAAGTTTGAACGTGAAACAAACAGCATAGTTACAGGTAACAGGGTGCACTCTTCCACCTCAATCTACTCCCAAAACTTGTCTGTTTCCTCTTACCTGCATCCATCCTCTGCTTTGGTTCTTGATGTTTGAAGCAATTGCACTGGGAGCTCTCACCAGATCAGTGCCTCAAGCTTTCATGGAGGGGTTTCAGCTCACTCCTTGATCTTTCTCCCTGAGTTGTTGCCTCAATACATTAATTTTTTTTACACTGTAGCTGGGGGCTTTGAGTGGGTTTTTTTTTTGTGGGGAAGATTACATGCTTGTTGCCACTATGATTGATGCTGATAAACCACACATCCGCACAAGTCTGGAATTGCTTCCAGAGGTTCTTATTTTATTCTGAAGTCCTGCAGTACATCTTGTTTGTGTGTCAGTCCACATGGGGACTCCTGAATAGCTGAGAGTTTTAGTGAAGTTGGCCCTTATTCATGTGGATATTATTCATCTTAACTCTCTTGTCGTCTGAGCCATGCATTTAAATACATGTCCTACCATCCAGTGCTCATGATTCTGCTTGAGATTTGCCAGTAAACACTGGATGTATGATAGTGCAGACTTTCCAGTCATGCATGCTTCCATTTCTCCATCAAACCTATCAGAAAAGTCCTGTGGACCTTTCAGAAAATCATGTAGTGTCTGCCTCATGATAAAAAGATGCTGCTTTCAGTCCAATGAATAAGCTGCTTAGCATACCAGCCCTTTGCTGAAGTGTCCCATCCACAGCAGCTAACGCACAATGTATACTGCCAAGTAAATGCTCAGCCTGGGCACCTGGAGTGCTGGGAAGCATTTGATCAACTGACACGGTTTGGACAA
>VRYO01001878.1:33324184-33345621 GCA_009812075.1 Sialia sialis
AGGTGCGGCTTATAATCGTGAAATTACTGTACTTGTGTTGTGGATGCTGTGACAAGGTGAGCCAGTGGGTCAGGTCAGCCACTGTGGTGAACACCAGGCTGCCAAGAATGCACAGTGGAAATTCTCTGGCTTGAGTATCCTGTGAGTGGGCGGCTTGTCTGAAGAAACAAGAAACAGGCTCCCTTGAGTCTGAGAAAGGAGGGAAGTTGGTGGGAAAAGAAAGATCCTAGTGGCTTGAGTTCCCCATTCAGAGGTTTAATTTAGCTCCTGTGGTTACCTTTATAGACCATGACATGACATTTTGACCTCCAAGAAGCTGGCTGGTGTCTGCAGCACTTCATGGGCTATGCCTTTTATTTTTGCGTGCATAATATGCAAGAGCTGGCAGAAAAATTTGCCTTTCAGTGTGAGGCAGATAATTTTGGTAAAAAATTACTTCTTCCAGAGCAAGAACTTACTGCAGCTGGAACCAGGAGGAGGAGAGGAAAGAGTTACTTGTGAAGGAAAGATGGATTCAATAAAGGCAAAGCAACAACATGGCCTGTCCATTTGTGAAAATCTCATCCACATCTGTGGGCGCTGTCATCAGATCTTGGAAACAGCATCCCTGTTCTTTGTTTGTGTGGAAGCACAAGGGCCCATTCCTACTTGTGAAGAAGTGCACTTGCATCAAAGGCAAACCCCCAAACGGAGGTCAGTGCCTACAGGAGCCAGCAGAAGGGAGCTTAGGTGGCTTTGCCATTTGCTGCCCATCATGTCCGTTTGAACACCTCCATCTGTTGCTGGCTTCCCATTGTGCTGCAGCTGGCATCTCTCAGCATCACAGGGACATACTCTGACACCATCCTCTTTTTCCCTTCCCAGTTGTCTCTCTGCTTGTGATCTGGCACAGTTGTGTTTTTCCAGCATCCCCCTCTGAAGCACAGATATCGCGCCAAAGTTTCTGTGCCTCTCTGTTGGGCTCCTCTCCTCTGTTGCTGGCCAACTGTTCTTGAATTTTTGGCCTCTCCTGTGATCCACCAGTAGCCTCCTGGGTGGTTCATTGTTTCTCTCTTTGATTTTCTGCATTAGTGAAGGGATAAAGGACAGCCAGTTTTATCTCAGTGGTGTGGCTCATGGGCTAGAAGCTGCTTACCCACAGATGGATACCACAGCAGACAGTATCTCTTATTTACAGAGTCATGTTCAGGAATTCTTCTGGGAAAAGGAAACTTTGTTTAGATGAGGTTGTGCTTGATGGCAGACAAATGGAAAAGCAGAGAAACGGATAAAGAAGACATGCAGAACTTTGGTGATGCTCCATGGGTGGGCATTCCTCTTGTTCTTGGATAGTGTGCAAGGACCAGAAGTGAATTGGCTGGACATGACAGTGCAAACCAGGAAAGCTGCAGAGCAAACAAAATGAGTGAAAAAGAACATGAATTGGTCTGGAAAATCCAATCCCAGATGCAAGATGGGTGAGCGAAGAAGAGGTTGGGAAAATGGTTCTCTTTTACACCTCTATATCTTTAATTGTGAGGAAAATGTTGAAAAAACAGGAAATAGAAAAAAAAATAGGAAAAACCCCACTGCCAGCCAGGTAAAAGATGGGCTTTGATTTGACACCAGTAGACCATAGAGATCTAAAATGCTGGGAGCTCTGTCAGAGAATTTTCAAATAAAAAATGGTACTTTTTTTACTAAAAGAGAAGTTTAAAAAATGGAGAAATAAGGTATCACCTTCCTAACTGTGCAAAAAGACTAATTGCTACTCATAAAATATTGAAGATTAAAAAGTTCATTCTAGATTAATAAACAGGATGAAAAATTTAAGAGCTAAATGTGAATGCTCAGAGCATCCACAGTAGCTGTGTAAAAGAGGCAGCCATGTACACTGCTAATAAGCAAGTTCATGTCTAAATGTGATTATGAGTGGAACAGACATGGAGATAATTTACCCTCTAGCACACAGAAAGCATGAAACTACAATGAAAAATATATCTGCATTTCTGTGAACAGATTTTTAAGTAAAGGGGCAAAAGATATAAACAAAGCAAGCAGAGATTTCTGGCTGTGATGAAGAAAACAGGACACTGGAAAATGGCCTGAATGTGAAGTCATATATATTCTTGGGCCAATTGGAGCTTTTTGACAATATTTTTCTTTGGGTTTTTTCCCAGTATTTCTGTGCTTAAGAGGCAAGGATAAGACAGTGGCATCAAGGAATGCAAAAGCCACATCAGGTATTTGCCACATTGGTATTACAAAGAGAATAAATGAATTTGCTGCTAAACGAGCGCACATTATTTGAACATTAGGTACCAAAAGCAATGTACAAATGTTGTTGTCTCCCTACTTGGAGCAGATAACCACTGCTTTCAGGTAAACCATAGGTACTAACCACAGGTGTAAAAGCACAAGAGGTAACCTATTTATAGCATTATTATCCTTCCAACAAAGATAATAGCCTTGTGGTTATCAAAGCATTAGGAAAACTACTTACCAGGTCGGGAATACTTACTCAGCAGTCTGGTACAAGATGGCAGGAGACTTTAAGACCTTTAGCTCAACATTATTACATCTAGGTAGGATTTAAGGAAGAGTGGGTAAAATATGTACAGTGCTCAAATTTTCCATTGCAAACAGGCCACATTCTGGTCAGACCTACAAGCAAGAAATCCTGTTTAGATGAAATAATTTTTTCAGGATAAATCATGCAGTAGGGATCAAGTTACACCTGGTAACAAGTGGGACTAAATGATGATTGAAGATCACTCCCAGCTAACTATTGTATTGAATTTTATTCTGAACAGCATGGCTGTGGATTTGCACAGGTTTTATCAAAACTGCAAATCCACTTTCTACAAACACAGGGGCATGATCGTGAGAATGGAAGGCAGTGGGGAGTACTGGTGGCACAAAGTCCCTCTGCTGGGAGATGGCTTACCAGACTTTTCAAAAACCAGGCCACTGCACAGCTGACAGACATTGGAAGAGGCTTTTTCAAGCTAGACTATCAAAAAGCCCTCATAATGAGGTAGCCTGTTACTGCAGAAAATAGTTATGCTCAAATGTTAAACTACCTGGAAGACATGAACAATATTTTTCTGGTGACAAAAGAAGTATAGACCTGAAAAAACATTCCTCCATTTCAAGCAAAATAAGAAAAATACTGAAATAGGTTTGGATTATTTTCTACACTTAAAGGAATTATAAAACAAGGGTTAAATCATAATTTGCAGGGTTGTTTACATTTTCCTGTGTCCATGAGAAGTATAGTATTGCCAGGTCCTCACAAGGGCTGATGTTTTCCAGAAGAATTATTACAGGATTGCTACAAATTCCATACAGGACACATTATCAAATGTTCTGTTTAGCTTCATAATTGCACTGAGCACTGCAGTGTGATGTTACAGTCATGTTATAGAAAGTGTGAGTTCCCCCGAGTGTCTTCTGACAGAACCAACAAAGATCTCAGGGTGCAGAGAGCTGAAAAAGAAATCATGACAGCAGGTGTACTTCTGATTCAGAGACTGAAATGACAAAAGGGCAGAAAGAAGGAGAGAATAAATCCTTGAGGGGATTTGGAAAAAAATAGCATCACTGATATTGCAGTACTTGAGGTTAGAGATTTATCAGTCCCATTTGTAACAGTTGAACATTCAGGTTGAGTTCAATTTGAAGGGCTTTTGTTAAAGCAGCATTTTTATTATCCTTCAAACAAGGTTTGCACTGATGGATTTACTATCTGCCCTATGTTTTCCTCTGCAAGGAGAAGGAATCTCATGTAGGACTTTGGTAAGCAACATAGAGCTGTGGGTCAGGTGCAGTTTTGCCAGGCTGCATAAGGTAAGACTCTGTAAGAAAAGACTAGGCACCTTCCAGGGTCTGTATGTGTCTGTCTGACTGGTGACTACCATGGGAAGGGGCTACCTTCTCCTTAGGCAACACAGTTCTTGTTGAAGTCTTGGATCACCACTGATGGCACTTTTTCAAATTAACTTGGCATTCAGTAAAGTATCATTCTCCTCCTGATCCTATCTGCCTGCAGTAATTTCACCATTATAAGCCACACTTCTTTCATTGAACAAGCCAGCCTACCCCAGTAGTGCGGCTTATATTCAGGTGCGGCTTATCTATGGACAAATCCCAGTGAAATGCCAACCCAGAAGTGAGAGCTGGCTGGGGAGGGTGCCTGGGGCTGCCTTTAAAGGCTTCACTGGTCTATGAAAACTGTTTGCAACTTGAGCACCTGACACCAAACCCAGCTGGTGCGATTCTGTTACTAATTTGTTACTTTGTTACACATGGAGCCTCCTTTAAAAAAAAAAAAAAGTGTGGCTTATAATCAGGTGTGGCTTATAATTGGGAAAATACTGTAATTGCATTTTTGAGAAATGCTTTCTGGTGGAGCATTTGCGTGACCCTACTTTTTTTCTTTCTTGGTACTCTTAAGAAGACTGCCAGGTGGGCCGATGGAGCTTTGTTCTCTGAGCCATCCATGAATATTTTAGAGGAGCAATAAAACTTATTCATAGCACATTGGCTTTGCAATAAAATGATTATTAAAATTGTTAAAATTCTTGATAATTTATTTCAGCAGCTTATTTTTTCTGGCAGGTCCTTAAGAGGAAGGGAAAGAGGAAAAATATGAAACAGAAAATAGCAAGTTAAAATTAATCAAATAATATTCCTTCCAAGTTTACTGTAACGAAGTGTTAGCAGTCATGCTGAAGAATTCCTCTGCACACAAAGCATCGTTCAGCTTCTCCTTATTAGATCATCTTTATGAGGCGTCCACATTATTTGTTCCCTGGAGAGCTCCTGGTATTTGAGGAATTATTTTAAATGTGTTAACTATGAATATTTTGAATTAAACGCTTTTAAAATAATCCTTTGAGGGACAGCTGCAAGATTGGCAATTAAAGACGAAATATGGGTTACCATAACCATTCCACCTTCTCTTTGGCTGCTCCCATAATGGTTCTTGGCCCCAGTTTTCCATTCAGCCTGAAGTGCAAATGACATGTGTCTCCACAATGGATGAGGGGTGGGTGGTGAGTTCTCCTGTCTGGTGTAGCTGAGCCTCGAATTCCAAGAGGTGGAGTTTTACTAAGAAAAAAAAATTTTTAAAAACACGGTTTCTGTAGAAAACAGAACAGATACTTTCTCTTTCCCCTTACCACTGTGTTTTTCAGAGATAACTTTGCTAGCTGGTTGCCTCTGCTTCCCTTTTCCTAGGGGGACAAATGCATGTAACCACTCACAGGTCCCTCAAAGACAATGATGCTGAGTGGTTCAACTTCAAGTTTGTGACTCACTCTGCATTTACTGATTGTTGGCAACAGAGACAGCTGAGCCCTGCCAAACGGACCTGTCAGATAACCCAACAGAGCTGTAACCGGGCAATTTTTTCCCACTCTTGCTAAGAGAAAGGAATATGGCTGTCCAGCTGAAGTTCCTGGCAAGCTTCCTTTTATTCCTTATGCTGAGGTTACAGAGAATAGTGTGTGAGATGCTTTAGAAACCTTTTTTTCTTTCTTTGTTTCCTTAGTCTATGTTTAAAGGCTTGCTTTAAGCGGTTTCTTGTTAATTTTCTGCCTAAGCCTGTCAGTGGAGCCTAGCCTTCCAGTGGAGGTAGTATTTTGGGGAAAGGCTACAAATCTTAAACAGGTTTTTTCAGAGGTCAGAGAGAAAGAATTTGTCTACACTGCTTTCTTGAGGAATACTTTAATCTGGAAGCTATCCTAAGCATGCTATGCTTAGGATAATCATTACTGTGGATAATACAGAAGTTCAGCATGGTTAACAGTTTGTAGCAATTAGGATTTAATTTGAATTTAATAAAAGGTATGGTTTTCTGTCGATATGGTAAGGCTACACTTAAAGTATTTGACCCATTTCTAGAAATTATTTATTGACTGATTCATATACAGTTCTAATTGCAATCTTTTTAGCAACAAAATTCTATTGGAAAGAAGCACAAATGAGTTTTTCCTATGAAGTGCACATCTAGACTTATTCTATTTTAAACTTCAAATGTGATTTTTAAAACTGACCCCTAAAACTTTGTATTTACCCTGGTGTGTCTTGTTTCAATCTCATTTAAATCAGCAAGCAATTAAATCCAAATATGAGGATGCACAGACA
The DNA here is from genome assembly GCA_009812075.1 of Sialia sialis. Classification (NCBI taxonomy): domain Eukaryota; kingdom Metazoa; phylum Chordata; class Aves; order Passeriformes; family Turdidae; genus Sialia; species Sialia sialis. The sequence continues at coordinate 33,330,314 of VRYO01001878.1, forward strand.
GGGTTATATAGACCTAAATGAGCTTTTAAAATGCTTTAAAATTACTTTGAGTGACTTCCCTATATAAAATCTTGTAACCTGAGTGATGTGTTAAATTAAAGCTAAATCAAAGGTTAGTACATGAGAGCAGTCATATGCTCACTCTTGAGGAGTGAAGGGTTTACAAACAGATTTCTCTCGGGGAAGAAAAGCAATTGACACCCAATTAGTTAAAGCATATTCCTAAAGCTCAATGACTCGAGAGCAAATTACAGTTGTCATTGTGGATTTGTGAAGTGTGCTGAACCATGATGCATTCCTTCAGAGGGAAGCTGCTTAGACATGTAAGTATAAAAAAAGCAGAGCGTGTAGGAGTTCTCCATGCTTCTATAATATCTGAGCTTCAATAAAACAAATTTGTAAAGTAACCATGAAGTCAGCTGGATGCATTTTTATGGATTCCTGCTGCTTGTTAAAAACCTGTTGATGACTCATGGAGCTTTGAACAGAAATGCAGTATATCAATCCCTTCCCCCCTGCAATTGGTGAGCCCTTGGTTTTGTAGCTGTAAGCTGTCACAGAGATGGTCTGTGCCTGAGCAAAATGACCTAACAGAAGGGGGTTTGCTGCATGACTAGAAAGTGTTCCTCTCTTTCTCTGAGAAGGGCTTTTCCTCCTTCAAGGGGAAGATCAGTGCTGTGTGATAGTGATCAAGGAAATCCTCATCAGCAAGGGAAGTTTTAAAACTTCTTCCCTCTTTCTTTATTTGCATGTGCTTCATATGAAATAGCCCCAAGCTTGCACTTCATTATCAGTCAACCATTTTAACAAGATTATTCAAGAGGAGGAGAACAGCTGTCATTTACAAACATAAGTCTGGGATATAAACTTACTACATTTTTTGAGTCATTTAATAAAAGCTTGTGCTTTAATATGGTGAAGCAGTACAGTTGTACATGAGAAAAGGCATCACCTATTCACAGCCTCCCTAAAGGTCTAGATCTAGTATGCTGCAGCAAATGCAGGATCAGGTTCCCTCATAGCAATTTCTCAGCCTAATGCACCAGCCACATGCTTAGACCTGACATCCTGTCTCTCTGTGCAACACCCATGGCAGCTGCTCGCCCAGGACATGATGCTGACTTCTCAGGACATGATGCTACCTGCCCAGGGCACAGTGCTGCCTGACCAGGACATGGTGCTGCCTGTCCAGGGCACAATGCTGCCTGCCAGCCCAGCAGCTGTGGTCCATGGCACAGGGGCTGTGGCACGTCTGCAGGCGTGGAGAGGCGTGGGGGCAGCAGGCAGTGTCACCCGGAGCGGCTGGTGGCCACATCACGCGGCTTGCTCAGCTTGGGTCATCCTCTTGATTCAGCAGCTTCAGTGTGGTCCTGAATAAGGATGCTTTTCTCAACTGAAAGCAGAAACTACTTAGAGACGAAGTAATTAAATCACACTGCTCATGAAAAGCTCTCAGTGTTAATTTACGATATTTATTGGAGCTCCCAGAATACAATCATTGAAACAAAGACTGAATTGAGAACAAAAGGAAGGAACTTCTTGAGAAATTTAAATCTAAAACAAATGTAATAACAAATTGAAGCATGCCTGCTTGATTTAACTGGTTTTAAGGAACTCACTCCAAGGTATTAGGTACATTAAGACAATTGGAGCAGTTTCTGATTTTCTTTCTTTGCAAGTTTGTTGCTCAAGAATAGGTTAACAGTTTTACCACATTTATTGAGACCCTTATGAGATAAAGGGAATTTTTGTATTATTTCTGTTTGCTGCAAGTTTTGAAAACTTTGTTCTTTGTCTCCTGTAGCTGACACAGAATTTAAAAAAGGGCAAGGAAAGATAGACTCAGCCATAAAGAAGAGAGAAATCTTAAAATAAGCATGAAACCAGGAAATCCAACAGGAAGCTCTCACAAACATAATGGCAGCTAACTCTACGTTCTGTAATAGGGAACTGAAACTTGTATAAAGCCTCATAAAATACAATAAAGAAAAAAGTGCATTCACATTATCTGTTACTTCTTTCAACATGAATAGTAAAAGATTTTGTTTTATTTTAGAAGATTTGTCTGTCATTGCTCTAATTTTATTCTTTTCCAGGTAGTAATATTTAACTTATATTACCTATTAAACTAAGTAATACTGGTATAAATTTTATTTTAATTTTCTCACTCAGTTTGACCATCTTCTCTTTACAGGAACCTGTTCCTTCTCAAATAACACCTGAAAGTGGTCCACAAGCAGGTGGAACCAGACTTACCATCTCTGGTATTAATCTGGCCACTGGTTCCAAGAAGGATGTTCAAGTTTCAGTCGGTAGCCAGCCTTGCAATGTGTACGTAGCCTGAGTAGCTAACTATACAGAGCTGTGTCCTAAAAAAGCGCCAACCTTTTCTGCCCTTCATGAATTGAACAAAGATTTCTCCACCTTTTGCTTTCTCTGCTAGACTGGCTGCGTCAAACCCACCCATGCTTTTACTCAGCCTATCCTCAGTGGTTCTGTAAAAAATATTCATTTTCTAATCTCCCACGGTTTGTTCTTCTTCTCCCTTCTTTTTCCTTTTATTAATTGCTGCCCTTGTCTTTTCTCAAAAAAAAAAAAAAAAAAAAAAAAGGAAGGACATTAAGTGTGCTGACATTGCATTGTTCTTGTGTTTGTACACTGTTCGTTGTTATAGCCTTTTTTTAAAAAAGCTTGAGAAATCTGATGGAAGTGCAATCTCCTCTCCTCTCAGTAATTTCATGATTATAAGCTGCACCTTTTTTGTTGAATAATCCAGCCTACCCCCGTAGTGCAGCTAATCATCAGGTGCGGCTTATTTATGGACAAATCCCAGTGAAATGCCAAGTGACAGCTGGCCGGGGAGGGCACCTGGGGCTGCCTTTAAAGGCTTTGCTGGTCTATGAAAACTGTTGCAATTTGAGCACCTGACACCAAACCCCGTGCTGGTGCGATTCTGTTACTAATTCGTTACTTCGTCACACATGGATCCTCGCTTAAAAAAAAAAAAAAAAAAAAAAAAAATAGTGCGGCTTATATTCGGGTGCGGCTTATATATGGACAAATCCTGTGCTCTACCCAGCTAGCCCAATGTGCGGTTTATAATCAGGTGCAGCTTATAATTGTGAAATTACTGTACTTGGTACCCAGCAAAAATAGAGCCCTGCTTTTGTTGTTCTGGAGTATACAGTAAAAGAATACAAAAGTACATCATGTTAGTAACAGAAGATGTTTCCTCTTCTTTTTCTTCTCCAATCTAGTACTGAATTTGGAGACGAGATCATCTGCATTACAGGACGTAATAACAAGGTTGAATCTGTTCCAGTCATAATGAACTATGGGGGCACGAGAATTACTGTACCACAGCAGTTTACATACAGTGAGAATCCTACTGTCACCAAATTCCTTCCAGTAAATAGCTTCAGCAGGTAATGAAATGTTTGTCATAACTTTTTTCAGAACTGGCTTCAAATATGTGTAATATGTAATAAAAATATTAAATATAGAATTGTTTGAAATAACCTCCTCTATCAATGCACTTATTTAGGTATGTAGGGTTTGTCGTCTTAACTGCAATTGATGTTTGAAAGTATTTCTGCTCACTTCCAAATTTTCATCCCTTTTCAAAGGTCAATGTAAAAAGTATAACATCATAACCTAACAAACAGAACATTAAAAATAAATTTTGCTGTGACATCTCTTGGAGATATTAGTACATGTCTCCTTGAATATAGAGTATTCACTTGTATAAAATAGGATTTGTTTTTAATGTTTCCTTTTCATATTTGTTTGGGTGACTTTGGGGCCTGGAAATTTGCTTTGGTAGATCAATAGTGATTTACCCCATGGAATTTAAATGACTTTTTTTTTCCTATATAAACTAAAGCCCATTTTTACGGATTGCTTTGAGGTTTACTATCCCTCTAAATCCATGTCACTTCAACGACTTTAATTCCCACTGGCAACTTGCATTCATTCTTCTTCTTATGTGAATGTATTATTTTTTAAACAAAGTGCTGCAAATAAAAGCGAATAGAGAAGTCAGGTCTCTACAGACCTGTGGAAAATATACTCTCACATTTGTCTCTATGTGTGTATTGTAGGCAGAATGATTTTAATAGTAACATTGGAGAAGTAAAGCACACAAAGATTGGCATCTGTGTACAGCCAAAAGTCCTGGCAAAGCAATTTGCAATTTTTTTCAATTCTGCTGTTTTAAATAGAGTTTTAGGTTGACATTGATCTTTTAAATGCTTTCATCATCAATAACTTTAACAGAAGTCCTTTTTGTGGGTTATCTAATTGTCATGTAAGCATTATATGGAGGGGTTTTTCATTAGAAGCAATAGAAGTGCAGGATGAAGCAGTGTATAGCTGTGGTAGTCTGCCAATGACTTGACTTCATTTTTAATTCTGCCTTGCAGTGGAGGGAGAAATATTACAGTAACTGGAACCGGTTTTGAGCTCATCCAAACTTTCTCATTGGTGGTATATGCAGAGCGTCCAGAAGCAGGGAGGATGAATCAAAAAACGGTAATTTTCTTTCTTTTCCCTCAAAGGCATAAGACTGGATGCACAACATATAATCTGTTCAAAAATTGCATAGAAACTTTCCCACTGGACTTCTTTCCTAGTGCCTTGCCTTACATTCACTTGTACTTTGCAATCTTCTGCTTTAAAATGAATTTCTTTCAATATGGATAAGGATAAAAGACGTATTTCAGAATTTGGAAGTGTTTGTTTTTTTCTTTATCTTTCTCCTTCTTCTCCCCCTGCAAGCATTAGCAATTGCCTAAAGCAGGATGTAAATCTAGACAATGCAGACTGCTCAGCTTTGCACAATCAGTGTCTTTTATTTCATTACATATCAATGAACCAAGCCTTCTTTTCTTTCTTGCTTCATGCACTCCACCTGCAATAGGTCACAAAAAGTTGTGAAAAGTAACATTTAAAAAAAAAAACCTTCTTGCATCTCCTGTAAAGATGAACTGACATTACAAAAAGTCTCAATTTCCCCCTCTTCTATTGAAGATCACAATTTAATTATGATTTAGACCTAAAAGTGATCTTCCAGGAAGAACATTATAGTACTCTTTCTAAGGCTGGCTCTTCAGTGTAAGACTGCCTTGTGATCCATAAAGTGTTGGTAATGTGCATGTTTTGTATTATATGCACAATTCAACTTTTAGAGTATGCCAAAGCCAGCTGGTTTGGGATCCATTAGAACCCTATCCCTAAAGATTTTTAAGAGGAAAACTGCCTGCATTTTTTAGGCCATAAACTTCAAAAAGTAATTATCTTGATAATCTTGACTCCCAGGACAATCTAAAAGTCTATTTAGCATTCTCAACAGAGTTTCTCAACATTTCTTACACCTCCTCTTATATATGATCAACCTGCTGGCTTAAGTTGGCATTACCTATAGCACACATTCTCCACTAAGCCTTTGCAGACTACTCAGTTTTTCTAATCTTTTGGTTTGCTTTCACTTACACGACAGTATCAGAAATGTTGGGGAGAAGCTATTAAGTTGCTTCATTGAGTCATGAAGTGAGAAACAGAGGTGATGATAGAATAAATATTGAGGGTTCTTATTAGGGCTGTTTCCTGTGGTTGATATTACTGAATGACTGAAAGTGTCAGGGCAAAAAAATTTGTTGAATCGGGGATGGAGGAGGGGTGAACTGAGTTGTTACCTTGAGAAGCTGAGTGACAACTGTTGAACTTTATTCCAAAATTTCACTTAATAATTGTATTGAAGTTCAATGAGGTATTATATGGTGTAAGCAGAAAATAATCAACCCAAACTACTCAAAGGTACAGAAGATGATCAGGATTAAGGCTAACACGTTAACTTCCTAATCTGACAGGAATTTGATGGAATCTGTCCAGTGGTAAAGAGCTATAGAAATTGGAGGCAATGGAAACGGATCCATAGCCTAAGCTTCTTCTGTGGGCAACTGCTAGAATATAGGGAATTCATTATTTATTCCCACCAACAAATGTATTTCATTTTCTTTTTCAAAATTACTTCATACTATGATATTTCTGCTGTATGGGGAAGATATAAATTCAGTGGTTTTATTTCTATGGTCTAAAGTTATCAACAGTTATGCACAGAAAGGAATCTGACTCTAAAATGTCCCTATTCTTGTTTCTTACAGTTTTATGGAAAGGCTGTTACAAGACTTAATGAAACCACGGTGGTTTTTTCTTCCCCACCAATACTGGAAGATCCGGAAAACTATAACATTACCACTGTTATTCTAATGGATCATTACAAATTGGTTGTAAAAAATGAGAGCCACTCCTTTGCCTATGTCGCAGACCCAACTTTTGAAAACTTCACAGATGGCATCAAAAAACAAGTCAACAAGCTTATTAATGCAAAGGTAAACTTGTTAAAAAGTTGGTGCTTGCTCATATTTTCCTTGAAGCGTGCATGGAATTTTGCGTTCCTTTCTCAAAGCCTTAACAGATGTTTGGTGCCATACCCCAAATTCTTGGTAGAGTCTCTCGCCTTTGCTAGATGATGAATATTGACAGCTCCCCTTTCCTCCCCACACCCCTTCTCAGAGAGAGTTCCTATCTTTTTAGCCATACTTTGGGTTTGCTGAGGATGCCCCCTCCTGCTGAGTGTAGCATTTGCATTTGGAAATGCCCTCTCCCAGTAGACCTTCCAGGAACTGGAAGGGACATGTCATCTCCCACCAGGAAGGAAGGGAAAGGAATCACATAATTCCCAATCACTCTGCTGTTCTGTAGGCTGCAATGCAAATCATATCTGCTGGGAAAAGTGATCCAAATGGAACGTTGCAATTCGGGATTTCTTGTCCCCCAAGACTTTGCAATGATAACTCATTCTTTTATTTTCTGTCTAGGGCAGTAACCTGAACAAAGCCATGACGATAGATGAGGCCCAAGCTTTTGTGGGTGATGAGCCTTGCAATATAAAAACTCTAACTGAAACAGACTTGTATTGTGAGCCACCAGAAGTACAGCCTCAACCAAAGAAACGGCAGAAGAGAGATACCATCAATAACCTTCCTGAATTCATTGTACGTTACCTTTTCTGTAGAATTTAGTTTTGTGTATCAATAATACTGTTACAGTGCCTCTTGACTGAAGTACAGTAATTTCACGATTATAAGCCGCTCCTTTTTCATTGGAGAATCCAGCCTACCCCAGTAGTGCGGCTAATCATCAGGTGCGGCTTATTTATGGACAAATCCCAGTGAAATGCCAACCCAGAAGTGAGAGCCGGCTGGGGAGGGCACCTGGGGCTGCCTTTAAAGGCTTTGCTGGTCTATGAAAACTGTTTGCAACTTGAGCACCTGACACCAAACCCCGCTCTGTTACTAATTTGTTACTTTGTCACACATGGATCCTTGCTTTAAAAAAAAAAAAAAAGTGTAGCTTATATTCAGGTGCGGCTTACATATGGACAAATCCCGTGGTCTACCCGACTACCCCGACATGCGGCTTATAATCAGGTGTGGCTTATAATCGTGAAATTACTGTAATTTGTTCTCCAAAGTTGTTGTAGTACTGTGAAGAAACTCTTTGCGGCTCTGTCCTCCTTCAGCTTCTGCCTACTGCATAAAAGATGTCACACATAAAGAGCAGTCTCAAGGCTGCCAAATGCCTTCTACCTTCATTTTATAGAAATGTAGAACTCTAGCCAGACAGACTGGGGATTTTTCTTCCTCAGCTGAGCAAAATTTAATTACTTCATGGAAAAAAGTGCTACCAACCCAAATTCAGTTTAAAATATTCAAAGTATTTCCTTTGTTTGGCAGTTTGAACTAGAAAATCACTTGTGAAAATTACTAAGAATTTAGAGTGCAAGTGAGAAGTGGACCACCTTACATTTGCACTTGTTGAGACAAATGTCTGTTTTTATCTGATTAGGTAAAATTTGGACTCCGGGAATGGATCCTTGGAAGGGTGGAATATGATAACCGTGTGACGGATATTCCACTGAATCTTATTTTGCCACTGGTACTTATTCCTATGATAGTAATCATCGGCATTTCTATCATCTGTTACAGGTAGGTTGTTCTCATTAGATGCTTTTCTTTCCCTAAAGCTTTCAAGGTACTACCTGATTTTTTCAGCTCAGTTTACAGAACTATCTTCATCTTTTTTGTGAGCTGCAGAGTTAAGAAAAGGAGTTACAGCTGGAAATATGTATGAGCACCAATTTATTCCTCTCACGCATGCCAAATTCCTTGGTGTCAGTCTGCCCAGTTCCTCCTTTATATATAAACACAATTGGTCCCAGGCTTCCCAAGTAAACAAGTGCAGACTGAGCTGCACACACACCCCTTTGAAATGGCAGCTAAAGTGGCACTTGTGAAGGAGATAACTTATTCTGTATAAATGCCCATCAACATTTATGCTGCTTCAGTCAGCACTGTAGGTCTGAGCTGGATGGTTTTGACTGAGGGGTCATTTTCATCTTTCCAGCTAAATTACCCACACACAAACGTCATGATTAATGTTGGAATTCATGCTTCATAGAAGGCCAGAATATGTGTCTGTATTTATTGTAAAACCTACTGGTCCAATTTTAAGGTTAGTAATGAGGGCCTCACACTGTCCCTCAGGAAGGGGTGGGTTTCACTCTTACGTTACATATCAATACAGCTAAAACATGAGCTGTACAGTTCTTATGAACCTCCATCAGACCTTCTGAGTTTGATCCCAGACACACTCTTTGGTGGCTTAGAGACAGTACAGGACATGTTGCAAGCAATCCTTGTTCAGTGCATACAAAATGAGTTTCTGTGCTTGATATATGATTGAAAGCATTTGTAGCTACTTCTTACTGGATTTTAAATTACTGGCCTAAGTCTGCTTTGAAGCAACCAGCCCATGATAGTGCCAAGTTGCTTTACATGGAATGAAGATTTCAGCCACTGTTGTTGTTTTTCTCCTCCATTCTCTTTCTGCTGCATTTAAAAAAATCAAAGCCATAAAAATTTCTTCCAGTCCTTGGGTTTCCCTCTCAGAGTGCTGCAAATTATTTACTTTTGTATTTTGTAACTTTTAAAAAATCTTACTTCTGTTCCATAAAGACGCAAGAGCCAACAAGCAGAACGAGAGTATGAAAAAATTAAATCACAGCTTGAAGGCCTGGAGGAGAGCGTCAGAGACCGGTGCAAGAAGGAGTTCACAGGTACTAGAGATATTTTCACTGCTGTGGGTCCTCTTCAGCAACCAAGATATGCTGGAGGAATGGTGCAAGCTCACTAAAACTGTCTCCTGGGAACAAATAATCAATACATGTTAGTAGTCTTCATTATTGACATAGAGCAGATATTTTGCTATTATGTATGAGAGAAGTAAACAAAATAAAATAGGTAGCTGAGGTTATTAAAAGAAATTGATTCTTTTAGTGTAAAGGTAGAACAGAGTTAGAAACTGGGAGTAGAAACTAATTGAGATTGGGGTTACTTATAGCCATTAATGTGATTGGCCATCAACACAAAGATAAGAATGTTTTATAAGCTCTAACAGTGCACTTTATATTTAGCACAATGATGATGTGTGCAATGTATTCAGAGCTGCAAAATTTATTTGCAGCCGTCAGCATACAAAAGGATAATTTGGTAAGCTCAAAGGAAAGAGATAGCATTTTACCCTGTTCACCGTGGGAAAATCTTAAGCTTGATTAGAGGAACTAGCTAATTGTTCTGTGTAAATGTAGAGACATCATCCTGGGGAAGGCAGCAGGACATGTGAAGACTCAGCATTTTTACATGTTCAAATACTCATTGCAATGCTTAAATTAGGCATCTGAGTGCAAACTTTGCAAATATTGGCCTAAATGATTACCATGAATGTCACCTCATTATCTGAATTATACTTGCTGTTGGGTCATCTTGAAATAATCCCTATTTTAAAAAACACGCACATGCTTTATTGCCAAAGAGGAAACACTATTTCGTATTGACAGTTGCTAAAAAGCAAGATTGAATAAAACAGCAGTTTCAGGTTAGAGTTTGACATTAATTTAAAAAGCTCAGGTTATCTCAAAGATTTCAGCCATGCTGGAAGCCTACCTCAGTCCCGTTTTCTCTGGCATTTCTGGGACAGGATGTTCTCTGCTTGTACCAGCTTGGTTTCTCTGGAAAACCAACTCCTTCCAGGTTCTGGTCTCAAACTAGAATTTGAATCAATCCCAAATGGGCTTCATTTCAAGTTGCATTTTGACCTGTGAGAGGATCTATCAAGGTTCTCCCTCCCTCTCCCCACCTCTCCCAGGGCACTTCACACCTATTTCTGAAAGGAGAATGTACCTTTCTTTTGCTGGGGCAAGAGTAGAGAGTTACACATTCCTACTTCCTGTTGGGTTGAAAGTTTCCTCCCTGCTCCACAAAATACAGACTCTGGAGGAGTAGAATGCAAGGAGTAATCCAGTTCCTAAACTACATCCACCTTGACTTACAGTTGGATGAAACACTGAAGACAAAACACGTTGTGGTTCCATACTGTGAAACTGTAATGTACAAACTCTCTAAAATACACAGGAACAAGGCCAAGGAAAGGGACAGCAGGAAGGAAGTACTAATACCACACAGAGGGAAACCAGAAGATTCTTTGTCCCTTAGCTTTGATGAAACCTATAAAATAAAGAGGCAAATCAATGAGAGCAATAAAACTTCTGAGACAATAGGTCACTATAATAATTAACATTGTATTTCAATCAATCAGCAATATTGGGTAATTGGAAAGCCTTCAGCCAAAGTAGCTGCTCCAAAGCATGATTCTCTAATCTTTGTCCCTTTTAAAAACTTCAGGCTTTTGATCCCCACAGAAGTATTTCCATCAATTTCAGTGAACCATTTAACCTTCTTCCTTTCTGCCATCCTCTTCCTTCCTATTAAATTAGGTTGCTTTACACTTTAAGCCTCTCTTTCTTGGATTGGTGTGTTTTTAAAAGAACTTTCTGTTCTAACTAGACTCAGAGGGTATAGAATATGGATTGGGAAAAAAGAGAAGTCAAACCAAAACAAAAACATTGCAAAGTCTTTTTCTACTATACTCTACTATAATCCTACATTTATCTATATAAACCCAGATGCCATAAAGGCCCTTTTACAGATAGGCAACGACAAGGAAACTATCAATACTAAAGGCAGTTATCCTCATGTCACTGTAGGATTAGCTGTGGTTATTGGAAATAGGATGATTGTTAAAAATAGAAAGAGAAAATGTGAGATGAAATAAATTTTCACTGCTGAGCTGGCTTTTCACTATTACAAGATATTCAAGGAGCTTGTATTGCCTGCAGAGTTTTTAATGTGAATCATTAAACTGCATTGCATATTGCAGATCTAATGATAGAGATGGAGGATCACACAAATGATATCAATGAAGCTGGAATTCCCGTACTAGACTACAAAACATACACAGACAGAGTCTTCTTCTTGCCCTCCAAAGATGGAGAGAAAGATGTGATGATTACAGGAAAGCTGGATATTCCTGAGGCCAGGCGCCAGACCGTGGAGCAGGCTTTGTACCAGTTCTCCAACCTCCTCAACAGCAAATCATTTCTCATTAATGTGAGTACTGAAGTAGATTCACCTTTTCTCTTAGCTAGGCATACTTGTGTATATGTGTGCAAGACAGCAGGTTTGCGAGCACAACTGAACCAAAATTAATAAATATACAGTAATTTCACAATTATAACCCACATCTGAATATGAGCTGCTTTTTTTTTTATTTTTTAGTGTGTGTGACAAAGTAACGAGTTAGTAACAGAATCACGCCAGCGCGGGGTTTGGTGTCAGTTGCTCAAGTTGCAAACAGTTTTCATAGACCAGCAAAGCCTTTAAAGGCAGCCCCAGGTGCCCTCCCCAGCCGGCTCTCACTTCTGGGTTGGCATTTCACTGGGATTTGTCCATAAATAAGCCGCACCTGATGATTAGCCGCACTACTGGGGTAGGCTGGATTCTTCAATGAAAAAGGTGCGGCTTATAATCGTGAAATTACTATAAGTTATTTTCATATGGTCCTGATTTCACAGGAACAACTCCAGATACGTGACATCAGAGCCAGAGCTTCCTGTTGGATCTCACATTTTTGTGCCAGGTCATGTAATACAGAGTTAGTCAACATTGCAGTGGCTGTAAAAAGCAGCTATTTCCCAATCTGGCACAAAAGCTGGTGTCACAAGCTTGGTTTAGCCTTTTAAGAAATGTGATCAGAGAGTGCTGATTCCATCCTGGCTCCTCACAGGAGTCACCTGCAGACAGCCATCTACCAGAATCTCTGCCCCTATGAAGGTACAGGCTCCTCAAGTGGCCTATTCATCAAGGCTGATAAGTGCTCACAGCTGCTCTGAAGAGACTTATAATTGCTCACTCTCAAAAACTGAAGCTCATTGTCAGACACCTAAATATAGATTTCGGCTTCTAGCTTTTTTTTTTTTAATGAGAATCCAGGGCTGAGCTAGTTAATGGTAGAATTAGAGTTTATGGCAGATGAGAGCACATTTACAGGTGTACTTACATTAGTGTCTTTGTAATTTGATGTGAAAGGACTGGGAATTTGGGGGAGAGGGGAGTTGATTTTCTCTTTTTAAATTGTCACAGAACACTATTTTACATTTAATTAAAATGTCCTTTTTAGATAAGGTTTTAGTTAAGTATGTAAGCATTCATTAGGCCCATCCAGTGCACTGTGTATCTAAAAGCAAAATTTAGGAAACTTTTTCTTATAAGAAGTTCTTTCAAACTTCTGAAAACTTTTTGATTCAGCACTTAGGAGATTTCATATTAAAATACTATTGCTTGTCTTCTAAGTGCAGACAAGTGTTGAGGGTCTTTAGAAACGATCATCTGACTTGATTTTACATTTGTTTTCTTTTTCAGTTTATTCACACGCTGGAAAACCAAAGGGAGTTCTCTGCTCGAGCTAAAGTGTATTTTGCATCTTTACTGACTGTTGCTTTACATGGCAAACTAGAATACTACACTGACATCATGAGGACACTGTTCTTAGAACTGATGGAGCAGTATGTTGTGGCCAAAAACCCAAAGCTGATGCTAAGAAGGTTTGAATGATTGTCATATTTTCTGTACGCCTCTGGCTTTCTGTAAAAGTGCTTCTTTTGCAGAGTGACTGTGGTGAAATGCCAGCTATCTGTAAAAGTCAGAAATAGCTTGGTCCAATATATTAGCAAGACAAGCCCACCAGGAGCAGCTGTGGAAGGCAATGACAGGATGCTGGACAGGACTTCTTATTCAAATACTGCAGTGTAGAAACACCTGTCTTACTTCCAAATACCACACTGAACATTTCATTTACTTTTTAATCTAACTTTATTCCAAGTGATCTACCACACATCACCTCCATAATGAGCACACCTTATCAGCTGCCTTGTGCATTCACTGAGGCCTTGCTCTAGTGTTTTAACCCAGCTGTTATTGTCAACAAATTTCAATAGATCTTGCTCTGTGTGTGTTGTAGCTTTGCAATCTGTAGGTTGCTTCCCAGTAACTGCACAACTGGGTTAATTTTTTAGCTCTCACAGCGTAGACTCAATTTGAGATTTTGAATAAAGGATATGTGCTTTTCAGTAGTGAGATGGTGGTACCTACTGAGGACTGATGAGCAATACAAAGCACTTATCCTAAAGCAAGTATATGCTTTCAAGACTCTATAGGGAAATCATTGCATTAGGAGACTGAATGCAGTTAAGCATGTAAAAATATTATATTTCAAGCAAGCAGTGTTGTCTTCTTAAAACCTTGTCATTAAGTGCCCTTACTATACTCAGGCTTGGTTGTTTTTTTTTTCAGATCTGAAACAGTTGTTGAGAGAATGTTGTCTAACTGGATGTCTATTTGTTTATATCAGTACCTCAAGGTAAGAGTTGAAGTCTGTTGCCTATGGGTTGTTTTTGGGTTTTTTTTAATCAGTAACACTTTAAAAAGCTGCACTGAGTATGTCTTTTGGTTTTGCTTTATTTCTATTACACAGGACAATGCTGGGGAGCCTCTTTATAAATTGTTCAAGGCTATCAAACACCAGGTAGAAAAAGGCCCAGTGGATGCTGTACTGAAGAAAGCAAAGTACACACTGAATGACACAGGCTTACTGGGAGATGATGTAGAGTACACACAGTTGGTAAGCAAAGCATCATTAATAGGTTGTAAAATATTTTTTTATTTTACAATTAATTCCTATAGTGTTAAGTCTGTACATAGTTTTCCAGACTACTGTGAAGAGCATAGAAATTCTGGTCATGGGCAGGATTGTCAGTAGTTTGACCAAAACAAGTTTCCAAGCCAGAAAGCAGAATTATAATGTATCTTCTAAAATAAAGTTCAAATCCTGCCAGTGCAGAACCTATTCAATAAATCCCTTTCATAATTTTTAGTCGGTCTGAAAAGTGGTCAGGATGTTTGGCTCCTCCCCTTTGCCCATCTAAATTCATTGTTAATTGATTTTTGCAGAATTCTTGCACTGCCTTTATCCCTGAGCTTCAGATTTTCTCCCTTGTGATTGCTGCTAAGCAGCACATTGAACATCATTTTAGAGATAATTTTATTAGCATGCCATATTGTGGTCCTCTATGATCCTGTGAGATGCCTCTGAAGTCTCCAGAGCACTGTATGAACATCTTTCCATGTTTTTTTTCTGTGTGAGTCAAGATCCCCTGAAAATGGGCAGCCCAACTGGCATTGAAAGTTGTTTATTTCCTCTTAGGGAAATAATTCCCTACAGTGCCTCCCTCTACAGCCAGTTTTAGAGACCTGTGTTAATTGCTTCAAGTGGGATGAAATGGACATTCCTGGAAAGGGAACTCCCCCTCTGAACTCAGCTTCCCCCTGTATCTGATCCCCAGTGCCATGGTCCAGTTCTTTTCTATTATGAATTCTACTTTAACTTAATCCTGTTCACTGTCAGAAATTTCTACCACTTTTCAAGCATACTCCAGGACACAGATTCACTTTTGGAAAAACTCAACTAGCCCACTCTTTAGCTCTTCAGGGAGTGTAAAATCTAGTTTTACTCTTTCTGACAGCCTTGCTGGTTTTCTCCAGGATACAGTGTAGTGAATGTCAAAGATGCACAGACTGTCCCTTAGAGACCAATTCATGATTTTTTATCCCTTTCTAACTTATTTTTTATTGACAGGTTAGAAGTCATTTGTAGTTGCCTTCAACTGAGAAAGATGCAGTGACATATATGCAGCATGGAAAATAAAATTTACAAAAGGTTTATTAAGTCTCAGGTTAGGGGCGGGGGGAAAAATCACCATTTTATGTACAGTTATTTCACAATTATAAGCCGCA
>VRYO01001878.1:33345850-33369224 GCA_009812075.1 Sialia sialis
GCTTATAATCAGGTGCAGCTTATAATTGTGAAATTACTGTATTCTGAAAGGATCCTGATAGGAGAGCTGATAGGAGAAAAGTACTGTAGGACTTGCACTCATGGAGTCACCAAACTGTGGCCTAGAATGCCTAGGTGAAGGATGTGTTGGGCAAGAAGAAATTTGAAGTTCAATGGGTATTTTGGGGATTAGTTGAGTTGCCATCTTCATAAGTGCCACCTGCAGAAAACACACTGACTGGTAATGCTTGCTATAATCTCTGCTGTGTATGGAAAACAAAATTTATTTGCACTGTACATCATGTAAGTCTTAATGGCAATAATTCTTTATTCAGTCAGTTTCTTTTCATTTAAACCAAAAAGAAGCCTGCAATTAAGCTAAATGAATCAGTGTGAAGGAGAAAACTCATGTATGCAGTCAGATGTGGGCACAACATGCATATTAGCTAGATATTAAATGTTATAACACTGTACAGTAGCAGCATTTGTGGGTCCAGACTTACAGATTTCCCATCAAACAAATATTTTATGTGCATCCAAGGAAGTTGATGAGATGTATGTATATATGTATGATAAAAGATTACAGAGGGGGTACTATTGCCTTTAGTTTTTGGTTCTTTGGCATGATGATGATGTTGTGGTAATTCTGAACAGTTAGGGTGAGTTTGTGCACCAATGTAGGTTAAAGCATGAGTTAATTCCTTCACTTCTGCCTGAAAGTGAGACAAGGTGGGTAAGTACAGCATAGAGCCTTTGTCTGCTCTCTAATTGTTCTTATTTAAAAGATGAATCTGTTTTGCATCACTGGTTACACTGACATGCTGCATACTGAACCAGCAGCAAAATCATGTCTAATTACCATAAAGCTAATAGGAAAAGGAAGGTGAAATCTCATGATTAGTTTGAGCGTTCTGTCAAGGGACAGTGCAATCATGTTTAATTTGACTGCCGTATGGCACAGCTTTTCTTCACTGTTTCAAAATACCAGCTATGCAAGTTTATTCCTGAGGTCTGATGTGATCAATTCAGACATGATGCTTCGCAGGACCGCATGTGTCTGGGAGCTGCAGTGCTTCACATGTGCCTGCCCTCCTAAGTTACCTGACTGGAAAAAGGTCCACAAGGGCCCTGAGCTGTAGTACTGATTCATCTAGTGAAAGAAAGAGGCTTTTCATAGTATCTGTTTGGGTTGATTTTTTGGTTTTTTTCCGTCTTGTGAGATATTTTGGCCGTGGGTTTCTTATTTGCTTTTGTCTATTGGCTATTGAAACTCACACTTACACAGCAGTGATTTTCAAAAGAATCACTCTAGATTTAGCAAATTACAGGCTTTCAAGAAATTCCCTTTAACATTAAAAAAAAGCCATGTCAATACTATCAGAAAACAATAATAAAGAACTAGCATAAGCTACTTTGGTATATTCCCTGGAGCTATTAGAGTTATTATGAAAACAATAGGCAGTAAATGAAGTTTTCAAACACATAAGATGATAGAAATTACTTTTATATGTACATACATATGGGTATGTGTGTGTGTGTTTAATGAACAGCTGGTAACAGGAGGTAAAGTTTGGAGAGCTGTACAACTCACTGCTCATCAGCTGAGCCATGTTAAATTACCATATGTACAGAAGTAGTCTGCTCATCTTTAAAACCACAGCCAGGAAGAAAGCATAAAGGAAGACAAAAGCAAATAATATTCTAGAGGTTCAACAAAGTACAGTTCAAATGTTTTTTGGGAACTCATGAAACTTGGGCCCTGCAATACTTGACCTTTTCTATGTTTAGAATTATCAGGTTAAATGTGAAGTGTGTAAGGAGTCAGTGATCCAACTGCTTTGTTCTTGTGTGTTTCTCTTTAATAAATGCACAAGAATTAATAATATTAGCAGATTAGACATGACTAAATCTATTCTGTATCTTGTCATAGTGGAAGAAATTAACTGGAATTTATGGTAGCTGTATGGCTGCTTATCAGCAAAAGATCCTTCAAATAATCCCTCAAATAATCCATGCTCTCATTGCAAATATGTGTTGTTGTGCAATAATCATTGCATGGTAAATTTCAGATTTAAATCACCCAGAAAAACAGATTCAGAGGTAATTCCGCACGAATTTGCCTTAATAACCCTGTACATTCTTTTCTTCACAGACAGTTAATGTCTATGTGCAGGAGGGAGGAAATGATTCCATACCTGTGAAAGTGCTGAACTGTGATACCATATCACAAGTGAAGGAGAAGATAATAGACCAAGTCTATCGAAATCTGCCGTGTTCTCAGTGGCCCAAAGCTGACAGTGTAGTTCTTGGTACGTAGTTACTTGTAATTCTATATTGAACAGGTGGGACCTGTTGTGTGACTTTGTATTTTCTGAAAAAATGTCTATAAGAGGATTTTATTGCTTGGTTGTGGTTTGGTTTGTTGTTTGGTTTTGTTGGTTTTGGTTTTTTTTAAAAAAGCTGAATTCATGTTCAGCTGAATGCAAAAATGAAGCATTTTGCAGCAATCTGAATATGCCTTAAAAATTAATGTTTTCTTACAGAGTTAGTTTTTCTTGACTCCTAAAGTTTTAGTATATTGTCATGAGCAGTACAAGAGCCTGTTAATGACTATTGGCACAAATGAATTCATGTCTGACAGAGTCAGTATCTCAGGTACTAATTAATGTGATAATGACAGCATGGATAATTAACTGATGGAGAAGTAATGATGCCATTTCAGAAACTGGTACTGATTTTTAGTTGCCTTTATAATGGTTATTCAGAAGAATTATAACTTACAGGAACTGCACTTTTAGGAGATGATGTACCATTTAGTCTCTGAAAATCATCCTCCTTAGAGGCTTTCAAAAAAGCTGTCTCTTCTTGACAATTAAAAAAAAAAAAGAAATGGTGTTTCTGAAAAGGCCTAATAAACTCAGAATAAAAGCTCCAAATGATACTTTTTTCAATATTTTCATCACTGCATTAATCAGAAAGTAGAAGATGGAATTCTTGCACTTCAAAAAATCCTAGTAAATCCCCTAAAAATGTCTTTTCTATTCCATTAAATCCTACTCTGTTTTGAACTGATAGCAGATCTTATTATATATATTTATGGAATTCTATGAGAAAGAATTGAAGTTTTTATGGAAGATAATCAGAAGTCATATGCATGATTAGGAATAGTTCATGCAAACTTCTGTAATAAAGACCAAACAATTAAGCAATAAAAAAACACACTGGGGCATGTGCTACATTACTTCTTTTGATGTTCCACAATGTGCCAGGGGTCTGTAAAAATTCCTGGAGTAGTTATTTTTGTACATGGTTATAAACTTTTTTTTCTCATTTGAATTACCCCTTAGAATGGCGTCCAGGTTCTACTGCACAGACCCTCTCAGACTTGGATTTAACATCCCAAAGAGATGGCAGATGGAAGCGTATCAACACACTCATGCATTATAATGTAAGATGTTTCAAAAATGTTGTTCACACCTGTTATCTGTTTTCTTGTAATAAATAAAATCTTCATTTGTTTATAGGGAACTTTCATTGCTACATACAGGTTGCCCAGAGAAGTTGTGGATACCCCATCTCTGGCAGAGTTTAAAGCCAGGCTCTGAGAACCTGGTCTAGTGGAAAGTGTCCCTGCCCATGGCAAGGGAGTTGCAAATCCTGAAGATTCCTTCCAACCCAAACCACTCTACGATTCTGTGACAAAGAATCAAAAGAAAAACATGGGCCTGGGTCTAGTCAGTAAAAGCTTTGAACTGTGAAAGGCTGGGTCTAGATATTCTGCCTAAGCATTTTCTATAAAAACACAAAACCTAAAACCCAGCATCTTGGTTTCCTCAACACTGAAGCATCCAAATCCAAAGTCTACTTTGAACATTCAACTTTTTGCTAGGTCTCATATTCATCTTTTCTTTTCTCCACCACTTCCTACCCGAGAGAATTGTCTTTGTCCTTGCTGTGCTGTTAAATAGATTTTGAGTTGGTCTGGTTTGTTCAAAAGCACAATCAGGAGAGCAGATGTTGACAGTGTAGTACTGTCTGTTTCAGGTTTCATACTGTGCGCTCTACCACACAGTTACAATCCACTTATCTTTCCTTTTCATGCTATTTATTGCTTTCTAACAACAGTTAATCCTGATTGGGAAAGAGAAAAGTTGGTTAGTTTTCCCTAAGAAAACAGACAGATCTGATTCTTCATGATAAACCCCATTTTCATAATAAACCCCAGCACCCACACCAGGCTGAGAAACCACTTAAGCCTTGAAGATGCTCCTAATATTTCTGTAATCTCAGAGGTGTTGATGGGAGATCTTTACAGAGTGGGAGGGAGCCTGTTCTGAATTGCAGAGCCAGTTGTCCAAGAAACCTGGGAAGGTTAGCATTTGTCATAGATTCCCTGCATCCAATTACAGAAACCCCAGTTTATGGTTTTAGAAAGAAGTTCAGTAGCACGTGGTTCTTTTGAAGAATATCTCTGTGTTCGTATTTTCAAAGGTCCGAGATGGTGCCACGCTCATCTTATCAAAAATGGGAATTTCCCAGCAGCCAGAGGACAATCAGCAAGATGTCCCAGGTGAAAGTAAGTATCTTGTGGCATCCCTACCTCCCAAGATGACTAGAAGTCAAAACCTACATAGTGATGCTGCTGTTTTGATTTTGTTTTTCAAGCACTTCCATGGAGCTAGATATTCCCCACCAGACTATATAGGGTTTATTTGTTGTGTGTTACCCACTGTACATTTGCAATGGTTTTCTTTGCCCTCATTATAAAAATCTTAAACCCAAGGACTTTAACCATAATTGCTGTGAGTCCATACCCCAGCTTTATAGAAAGCACTGTTATTAAATATTTTCTTCCATATTTAGTTTTTTAAATCACACTATATCTATAGTCAAACTGTCCATTTCATCTTCTCAGAGCTTTATCTCTTTTTCTCCTTTCTTCAGCCTTTACTCATGCTCCTCTTCAAATTTATTTCACTTCTTAGTAGACTGAGAATTAAATGCAGTGTTCTAGATGAAGCACAGTGGAGACTAGCTCCCCTCTGTGTCACATAAAGAATCTAATGTAACTTTTTGTTGCATTTCTTCATTTCTGTACCTTCAGATTTTGTGTCTCCTTTCCTTTTGAGTGATGTTTCACCAGCTATGCTAACTTGTTTTTTCCCAGGGCTTTTTAGTTGGCTTTGATCATTCCATTAATTTTGTCTCTTTAGATGCACCACTTTTTCACAATTCCTTTGCTCCTTCTGACATTTTCAATCCTCTGAAAGTGAGTGTCAGGAATTTCCTTGTAATGTTTTTTTCTCTTTCACATCACTAATGCATCTGCTGCATGATTCTTGTATTGCTGTCTGCTACAGTATGCTGGACTTCACAGAAGTCAACCTGTTAGCTTGCCACCCATCTTAAAGGCTTTGACTTTTACATGTTAGTGTTCTGTCTAGACCAGTTTTCTATATTTCAAAATATCTTAAGACACAATATCTATTACAGCCTTGAATGCACTCAGATTTTTATTGCAGTATTTCCTTGTGAATATATGTTTTTTTGTCACATATATTTCCTTTACTGACTTCAGATGTTCAGTTTCTCTGGGTTTTTTTATCCTCATATTCAATTATTTTACATGAGGTAAAAGTTAAGATTTATGGACCAATAATTGTTGAGATCATTCTTCCTCCCATAAATTCATTTGATATGCTTTTCTGTCTAGCACTGACTGCAAAGACCATTACTTCACCTAATAGTTTCATTCTTTTAAACAGATTTACTGATCTTAGATTTAATACGTTTCGAGGGCTGGGCAGTTAAGCAGGTTGGAAATAATATGCCAGAAATGTACATTTTTCAAAAAAATGGGTCTCAGCTGATAGTTCTGACATATATGGCTATTTAGCAGAAAGATTCAGACTTTCATTTGTTTTGAGTGTTGGACAAGAAATTAAGATGGGCAGAATTACTTACTGTTTACTTTTTGCTCTGTTCTCCTGGATTCTTTCTTTTGAAACTTTTTCCCCAGAAAGAAGAGTCTTCTAGTGGTCATGTCTATACTATGCTATCCTCACTCTTTTACTCCAAGTGCCTGGCATAGCGGGGCACGCAGTGGCTGTTCTGTCACGGCAGGTGCCAACCCAGCATGTTACAGTAATTTCAGAATTATAAGCTGCACCTGATTATAAGCCGCACATCCGGGTAGACCACGGGATTTGTCCATATATAAACTGCACCTGAATATAAGCCGCACTTTTTTTTTCTTTTTTTTTTTAAGTGAGGATCCATGTGCAACAAAGTAACGAATTAGTAACAGAATCGCACCATTATGGGGTTTGGTGTCAGGTGCTCAAGTTGCAAACAGTTTTCATTGATGAGTGAAGCCTTTAAAGGCAGCCCCAGGCACCCTCCCCGGCCGGCTCTCTCTTCTGGGTTGGCATTTCACTGGGATTTGTCCATAAATAAGCCGCATCTGATGATTAGCTGCACTACTGGGGTAGGCTGGATTCTCCAATGAAAAAGGTGTGGCTTATAATAGTGAAATTACTGTAATTTAAAAAGCCATCCGGTTTAATGTAGAAGGCAGTGGAGTGCAGCCAGGCAAGGTGCTGATTCCTAATCCCTGTTCAGTTTGGTTGCGCTGGTGGCTGGGGCTATAGTCACCTCACCTCTGAAAAAGTGGAGTGGGTTGTGAATAGAGCCCCTAATTTGCTTAGATTTCTTAATATAGAAGGATGGTCAGCCTTCTGTTCTGGATTGCCAATCTTCATCCTCCTCACCTCTCTACCCTTGTGGCAGGCAGTAAAGGACTAGATCACATATTTTTCTTTTTTTCTTGGGTTAGGATTTTTGCCTTTCCTCCTTCTCTGCAATTATATCATTTAGTATGATTCAGTATAATGAAGCTCTTTGAGCAAGTATAATCTGTACTCCAAGGTGAATTCCTTAGCTATCTGTTTGGCATACTAAACTGTGAAGGAAAAGCAGACTTCGGGGGATGGTGCTGTCACACAAGGGCTCTTGTATGTGAGAGAAAAGTCTACAGAGAATTCAGATCCCAAGGTATCAGGTGCAAACAAACTTCTTCTCCACACCTGTCTTGCACCATGTTAGCGTACAAATTTGGGATGGCAGTGTTTCATGCCAAGCTACCCTGCTTTCTTTAGCACTGTGAGGTTCTCAGAGCTATCTGGTGCCAACTCGCTGTGTTGGAAAGCTATAAAATGTTACAAAGCTGATACCAAGTGAGAGCCTGCTGTGACCATGATTTGTGAGACCCTGTGTAAAAGGGAGAGGAGAGGATCAGAGGCTTCTCCTCCCACACATACACATTTATATGGCACAGGGATTTACAGGGTTTGAATAAACAGAAATCCTATCTTGACTATGAATGAGGCTTGTGACAAAGTGGATTTCCTTTTATTCAGTCTCATTAACTTGCACCTTTTGCACTGAGAAGTGTCAGCTGAAGCCATTGACTGTCAGCCAAAGTAGGAGGCTTTGCACCAACCAAAAATGTAAAACCATGTTCAGAGATGTTGCTCAAAAACCTGGCATTGCTTCTATGCTGCTTTTATTCAGAGCTTCTAACAGGAAGACACTGGAAGCTGGAGATTGTGACAAATTAAAAGCAGCATCTTTTGCTTCTGGAGACAAAAAATGCAGTTACTAATATGTGTCAAGAAGGAGAATAGTTCCAGTGATTTCATACTAGTATTTCTGTACTGAACTATAAACCAAAATAACACATTCTGTTATTTTGGGTAGTTTTTCCTGATATTTGGTGTTGGGGTTTTTTGTTTTGTAGGGGTTTTTTCCTTTTTTAATTCTGAATAAAAATAGGCACAGGGTTGCAGACTGGAAATACTAATTAGCAGATCTGTTAGGGCAGCCTTTCCTTCATCTCCATGGAGCAGTATTCATGGGGCAGGGGAGACTGGAAGGAAGATAATTTGCTGCAAGTCACACAAGGGGAAAGACGGTGTATTGTTTGATGTTTACATCATGATTCCTACCACTATAATTAGTCAGCACAGTCTATTTTTGCTATTAACACTCCTCCCAACACCCCAATCCTTATTTTATATTATATAAATATCCAAAGAACGCACAAGGGGGAAGCATTTGGCGCCCTGGACACAATCTTCTTCCTGCTTACAGCTTGATGTTTAGTGTGAATAAAAAGGAGGTATTTCCCTCATCTTTTATTTTCTTCATTTCCTACTTTCCCATTGAGGAAAATATTATCTCACAGAACTGTTATTTTCTCCTTGCAACTATATTATTAACATGTTTTGTTGGCTCATGTTCTGAATTTCTCTTCCTCTTTCTTCTTGCTATTCATAGCAATAAAGTGAGATCTTCGGGTTGCAGAAGTTCATCTCGTTGAGCTGTAGTCTCTTAATCCTTGCTTTCCTATGGAATAACTGCTATTCCACCAGTAGCCAATTCTGCTGTTGCTAAACAAACACAGAACAAACCCAGCTGCATGTCAGAGCCAGTAATGTCAGTGGGAAACCCTTTAGCTGTTTCCTCTTCTGTCCAAAGTTAAACTGGATCATATGCCATCAGGAGGGCAAAGAGAATAAATTCCTTTGATTCGAAGGAGTGTACCAAACAACTGGCATAAGGCTAGAATATAGTTTCTGGTCTAAGTCCATGATTTGATCTGTTAATTTGCAAAAGTAAATAACAGGGATTGCAAAAGAAATCCCATACTTCATGCCCAGCAGTGATTCTTACTGTAATGGTGGCTGACTGCCATGAATGAAATCTATTATGAAATCACAACTGCTTCAAAATAAAGTGATAGCTTTTATTTTTTCTGGCTTCATTCACATGAACTTCCAAGTTGAATTAATGCCTCTCAAAGGACAATGTGATTTAATGTGGGATTTATATTTCTTCCCTACCTTGTTAAAAAAAGCAAATGTCCCAGAAGACTGCATAACTAATGCTTTTCATGAGAATATATAAAGTAGATTCAAGAAAAATTGTTGGCTTAGCCAGATTACTCTTGAATGTTATTTTCCCTTGTGATGTAAAATATTGAATGTACCTGCAAGCTGGGAAATTCAATGTCGCTATTGAGGAACTTAGTTAATAAACTATTATAGTCAAAGGTAATGCAAAGTTAAAACTGATATTTTGTTCTGTAATTGGGATTCAATTATGTTAGAGGTGTATATTAAGGCATAAAACTTAGCAGAATCCAAAATACAGTAATTTCGTGAATATAAGCCACACCTTTTTCACTGAAGAATCCAGCCTACCCCAGTAGTGCGGCTAACCATCAGGTGCGGCTTATTTATGGACAAATCCCAGTGAAATGCCAACCTGGAAGTGAGAGGCGGCCAGGGAGGGCACCTGGGGCTGCCTTTAAAGGCTTCGCTGGTCTATGAAAACTGTTTGCAACTTGGGCACCTGACACCAAACCCTGCGCTGTCGCGATTCTGTTACTAACTCGTTACTCTGTCACACATGCTTAAAAAAAAAAAAAAAAGGCGGATTATATTCAGGTGCGGCTTATATATGGACAAATCCCATGGTCTACCCCGATGTGCGGCTTATAATCAGGTGCGGCTTATAATCGTGAAATTACTGTAATTTGTACAGTGGGGCTGAATGACAATTTTTACGGGAAAACTGACTTCCACATTTTTAAGATGTCAATGATTTTAAATGTACTGATTCAATAACTCTACTGGAAAAGTGCCATTGATTTTAGGGACTATGCCAAGTAGACGCAAAAGTTTGGGAATTAAAGGAAGAACAAACAAAAAACAGGAGATTTGAAAGTGACACAGAAACCCTTTTCAAGGAATATTAATGGCAATTTAAAACAATTGTATCATCTCTTTTAGAACTGTCTGTAACACAGGATTTTTAGGCATGGAATTTGTCTGAACAATAATGTTGATGCTGAAATGCAAAACTGCTTTTATGCACTGTGTGATTGTTGGTCCAAGCCCCAAGAAGCACAGTGAGCACTGTAACCAGACCAGCTGTCATTATCATCCAAGTGCTTACTCCTCTTTCTGCTTTATTGTAACAGACTTGGTGAGAGTCTCTCCCTCTGGTTTAAACTATATACTGACAAACACACTTTGTAAAAATCTTATTATTATAATGGATATTAATTTGCTTCAGTCATTGCCTCTGGCTGCTGGAGTTCATGCCATCTCAGTGAAGCGATGTATTTTTCCCCTACTCAGCTACAAAGTCAAGTGGTACTTACCAAAGGCTGATAAAAGGAAGGTTTGAACTGAGGTACCATACTTTGACCTCAGCAACTGGGGGAAAAATGTGAATTGTAATGGTGTTACCTAGAAAAAAGGTTGTTCCAGGAGTAGGCTGCAACTGGTATTTCTGTGGTGGCTATGGGGTCAGACCTAGCTCAGATTCTATGACTTGATCATGTCTTCAAGAATTCACAAAGAAGTAAAGAACTTGATTGTGTGAGCCTCAAAACATACCCATACTGCATTTACATGAATGTCATGATTTAGGAATGGTATTCTCCAATTTAGTCTTCTACTACTCCAAGCCATGCACTGCTTGCTCACTTCCCCCTCCACCTCCCCCTCCCCTGCAGTGGGATGGAGAGGAAAATGGGAGACACAAAAGGTAAAAATCACGGGTTGAGATAACAACAATTTACTGGAAGCAGCAATGAGATGAGAAGACTAATGACAGTGGACACAAGAAAAGAAATGTTATTTCTCACCATGGAAACCTGCAGTAACAGACAGTACCTGAGTGCTCCCTGTCACGCTGCTCCCTCCAGCTTGAAACTAGCATTACCCCACTGCTCCCTCCACACTTACTCCACTGGAAGGAACCCCTTCTCCCCAGAGAAAACTCCATTCTCCCCACCTGTGACAGTGACATGAGGCAATATAGAACAACCTCCATGTCCCAGCCATGACCTCTCCTGGCTACTGCACAATTCATCTCTGTCTTGGCTTCAACCAGGACAATGACCAAATAGGAGTTTTCCTATTGTGTGACTCTTTCCTCTCCCTTTGGTCTTGACAAAACCAAGCTTTTTCATCTCTGGATCACTGAATATTTAGTACTCAATATGTTGGACAGGAACGGAGTAATCTAGGTATATTAAGATATGCTAAGGGTAGGGAACATGTATATATGTATATGATGACTTTTGTGTAGCTGTTTTGGGGTTGGGTGTTTTTTATAATTATTGCAATTACTGTTTCTAGGGCATGCACTCCTGGAAGACGAAAATAAGGTCTGGCATCTAGTCCGGCCAGTGGATGAAATGGATGAAGGTAAATCAAAGCGGGGCAGTGTGAAAGAAAAAGAGAGGACCAAAGCTATTACAGAAATCTACCTGACCAGACTTCTTTCTGTGAAGGTAGGACTCACACGTGCTATAGTTACTCCTTACTTCTACAGATTTTGAGATACAACTAAGGAAATAAATGCAAATGTGTTTGGCTGTGATTTGGAATATGTGTCATGTACATACAAGCTGGTGTTCAAGGCTTCAAGTGATTAATATGCCCTGAGGAACATTATTGGGAAAGAGATAAAGTACAGCTCCTGATCAAAGCTGAGCACCACGATTACGTGATCGTTAAATAAGGATTTTCCTTGCAAGACAATGATGGATATTCTGTTCTGTGCCACTTGTTTAGATAATACTTTGTTGGGTTTTCTTTTGAACTGAATGCTTTATAAACTCCTACAGAGCATTATATTTCTCTGTTCTTGTATGTGATCAATGTTCCAGTAAAACTCAAAAAAAAAGTTTCCAAATAATAATAGTCCTTTTAGAGAATTTTTGGTGCCTGCACTGCAAAATTGATAATGAGCAAAATAATTTTCTGAAATGTTTCTCTTTGGAGAAAGAATTTAGAATAATGTGTTTAATGACCACAAAGCCAGGCTCTTTTTGTGAAAATAAAGTCAGTCTGGCTCCAGCTAAGGCCACTTGTCCTAGCATGGAAGTGGATATGAAGGAAAGTCTTCACATAGATGACATAGACTCAGGATGAAGAGCCAAAAAGATGCTTGCATTCCTTTTTTCTGGTAATAAAGCCCCTGCTTTGCATTTCCAATAGCCATTTTATAGATTTTTACCAATCTGGAGCTTTACTTCACTCCTTGGGCTCTGGATTTCATGAAGCTGAGCCAGACTGGGTGTCTGATAAGGCCCATGTGCTTGCCCTTAAACAAAAAGGCCAAATGCTCACTGGTACTTCTTCCTCTCAGTCTCTTTCTAAAAACTGCAAAGCTCTGGTGTCAGAGAAACTATGTGGGAAGCTGCAAAATCATGAAAAAGTGGCTAAAAATTATTATGTGTGCACAACAACCCTGATGGGTAAATGTAGCAACCAATTTCTGCTTCTTCTGTCAAGCAGAAGGCACACCTGTCTGTGCAAACCACAGATCTCTGGTGAAGTCACAGCCTAGAAGATGAAATTGTGCTCTAGAAGGTCCTTACTGTGTTGGCAGTTTACAAAGTCACTGCTCTAAGGAATTGTTTGCTTTCTGTCACTCTTAACACTCAGGATAAAGGCCATCAGTGATGTCAACTGGATTATGTTGGCAGGAAAGAAAGATGCTGAGTTCAGCTTGTAACACAAATGTAACCGATTTTTTTAAAATTTGCTTTTAGGGGACACTTCAACAGTTTGTAGATGACTTCTTTCATAGTGTGCTCAACTCCAACCAAGTGGTGCCACCAGCTGTGAAGTACTTCTTTGACTTTCTTGATGAGCAAGCAGAAAAACATGACATCAAGGATGAAGATACCATTCACATCTGGAAAACAAACAGGTACAGTAAGAATAGACTCATATTGCAGAGAAATAAGTATAATTCCCAGGTATATATTGAGACTCTTACCACAAATCAAAGTAAATTTCATTTATAATCCTCAGAATCATTTTAATTGAGATAATATGTTTGTGTGATGAAAAAGATTCCTTGTAAGCCTAGAAGCAGCAAAATAATGGAACCAGTTTACCTATGGGATTGTCAGTGGCAGATTTACCATGTTTTACTTTTCGTCTTTCCTCAGAGAAGAGGAAGACAAAAGGCAAATGGGACTAGATTTATCAAATCACAAAGTCTGATACATACTACTTGGTAGTTTCTCTGACCAGACATAAATCCTTCCTTGCTCTTTTGAAGCATTTAAGATCCTTCTCGTAGGAGTTTTTCTGAGAGATGTAAAGAGTTGATTTTCAGGCATGGAATCCAAACAAGTCTGTATAAATACTGAAATACAAAATTAAACATCAGTGCTGTGAAGAGATCAAAATGCAAAACCTACACTTAATTTCATGTGATTTTCTTGTTGTAGAATATTTATTGTGTAAAAAGGATTATTTCTCTTTTTCCTTGCTTTGCAGCCTGCCTCTTAGATTCTGGGTAAACATACTGAAAAATCCCCATTTCATCTTTGATGTTCACGTTCATGAAGTAGTGGATGCTTCCTTGTCAGTCATTGCACAGACTTTCATGGATGCTTGCACAAGAACAGAGCACAAATTAAGCAGAGTAAGTGATTTGCATTCTACATCCTGACTATGCTCATGCCTGACAAGACAAAGGGCATCCTCACAGACAATACCCATTCTCTAAGGAGATACAGCCTTGATCATTTCTTTTTAGTTTTATAATGAAGTTAACATTTCACCACTTAACAGGTTGGTGAACTGTCTGTATTTCTGTGTAGTCTGCCAATTGTTACTACTGAAAACGGAGAAAATATCAACTGCTTTTACAAATGGCATAAAAATAACTGATTATTTCAAGCCCATCAGTAATTTATCATCACCTTACATTGATAAATATGTAAAACTCAGCAGTAAAGCCATGTGTAAATGTCATATTTTTTATGAAATAACCCCACCAATGTTAATAAGTATCCCAATGTTAATATCTGTAAAGCTCAAGTGTATGTGAATATAAAGGCTTGATCTTATATTCTTGATTTTCTTTTGCTCCCTAGAAATCTTCATAATAACTACATTTTTCTGTATTCTAAATTTTTCAGGATTCTCCAAGTAATAAATTACTTTATGCGAAAGAAATCTCGAACTATAAGAAAATGGTGGAAGAGTAAGTATCAACTCTTTTCATGGTTATTCAGTTGTTAGGATTTTAAGCCTGTGTAAGAGGAAAAGGGAATGCTGATATAGTCAAAGTCAGCTGTCAAATATTAAACATTTTACACCCAAATGTTTAAAGATCCCCTTCGTGGTGGCACTGGCAGAGCTGAAATGGAGCTACATTATGACCCAGTGTGTATTATTGTTTGTACAGACAGATGAATAGATTTATCCAGGAGAAAATATATTTCTGTTTTCTGCAGTCAATAGTTGCTTCCCACACGATCTGTCTAACAAATGCTGCACTTCCATAACTCACTAGAGACCAAATTCTAAAAACATTTTCATAAACGTTTTTTTTCTATTCTGTCTCTGACTTTACTCATTTAAAAATTGGAAATACTGTTATTATCATGGAAGATCTGATAAAACTCTTGACAGTTTTAAGACCTAAAATAATCATTATCTGCAATTATTGATGTTTTTTCCCCTATGGTACATTCCTGTACAGTCATGTGTGATTTGCCTCTACTGCAAAAGTGCTAATATTGGAAGACAGGATTACTGAAGGAATTGTCGGGCTGTTGTGGTAGAGTAGCTCCTGTGTTAGTAAGGAAGCATGTTTGAAACAATGGCAGAATTATCAGAAAGACTGTTTATTTTGCCTAACTTTTCTATCTTTTTTAATCTCTTGCAGTTACTACAAAGGTATTCGTCAGATGGTGCCAGTGAGTGACCAAGACATGAATACCCATCTAGCAGAGATTTCTAGGGTAAGAATATATCCATCCTCTTGTTGTGAAATTTGAGCCAAGTGTAGCACTGGTTTTTTGTTGTCTTCTGTTTCTATCTCAACAAATGGGGTTTTTTATACGTGCAAATATCAGATGATTTATTTCATAAATTTCTGAAATACTCCTCTTCATTGTAGTCGTGCCTATTAGACCTTTGAAATGTTGATTATTGAATGGAATCAAGAATCCTTGTTGTCACTAATCTATCTGAGTTATGCAGGGAATAGAGCACGGTGTTTGGATTTTTCACATCCATTGTGGAAAAATTATAGCACTCTTGAACTGTACTTTCTCTCCACAGCATATAGAGGATTTTTAACATTGATCATACTGATAATGAGTAGTGACTGAATTCACAGTGCTACCACAG
Organism: Sialia sialis; assembly: GCA_009812075.1. Lineage (NCBI taxonomy): Eukaryota > Metazoa > Chordata > Aves > Passeriformes > Turdidae > Sialia > Sialia sialis. The sequence goes on from VRYO01001878.1 coordinate 33,361,089, forward strand.
CAAAAATTACATTCCAGAAATTAAAGAAGAGGCAAGAACATTAAGTACAGCACATTTTAGAACTGTCTAAGCAGGGGCAATACTTCTGCTTTATACTTCATGTGAGATGTTCATCATGTGCTTGCTCAGTAGCAGTTTTTGCACTGTAGGTTATTTGGGTTACCTCACATGGAGAAGAGCAGAGTGGGGTGGATGCTATCTGGGACTTAGGTTGGAACAAAGTCATTACAAAACCTGTCCTTTTTCAGTCCTGAAAAAGCCTGTCTGCTCTGCAGCTCAGCTCAAGCAGGCTCTTGCCTTTGAAGCACTCTATTTAACTTGGAGAACCAAGAGAGTCCCTCACCCGTCCTAAAGATGTTGTTTAGCCTGAGCAAGAAGGCGATGTACTCTCTGGCTGGTTTGCTCATTTGCTTAATTTAGTTGAAGAGTTCTAGCGTAAGGAGGATGTTTGGGGAATTTTTTGCGGTTTGTTTATTCCAATGCCCTTAGGACCTAACATTTTGCAGATTAACATCCTCATGAGAGCATTTCTATTTTCAGTCATTCACTACAAAACTCATCTGCAGTGACATTTCATTTTACAGTTCACTTTATTTATTACATAAATTGAGATGTATATAAAATCAGAACACTTGGTGATTAAAAGTAAATTCAATATAATGTTTTAACATCAGCAGGATATGCTCTTCCTTTCTATTTTCATTATAAATGATGATAAAAATTACTGTGGAAGGAGTGATTGAACACTGCAAATTTTGACCAGCTCTAAAAGTGACTTTTATAGAGCAAGGGAAGATGGATGTTTCTCTGCTGCTTTATCCTTTGGGTAATCATTTATGCCAGTAGCAATATTTTGCAATTCTTCATTTTATTAACTAACTTAAAAGAATAAAGGCGTAGCTAGAGACTTGAATCCTACACATTTGAATGAAGAACATCTGTTCAGACAGGTAGAGCACATTCACTAAGTAAGTTCATATGTGTGGGGGCAGGGGAAAGATGAGGTAATGGAAGGGTTATTTCCTGCTTTATTTGAAGTCTTTTCTCTCTCTTCTCACTACACACTCACCCTTCCCCACCTTTCTATCTTTATGATTTGGGTGGTTTTTCCAAGTGTTCCTGTGCTTATGATATTGATGAGTTACACCTTTGCTGTAGTGGGGTGTGAATAATTACTAGGATGTAAAAACAGCTGGAGAAAGGATTTCAAACACCCGTGATGACTGTGTCAGAACCAATGTTTAATATCACAACAATATGTAGATTGTACTGACTAAGTTCTTTAGCTTTTCACACCCATGCTGCTAACAGATGTTTGAGATGTAGCCTGTGGTTTGATGTTCAGAGTTCAAAATATCTTCCACCTCCAATGTTAAGAACTGTAGGCAGGCTGGAAAAGTACCAGAGGGAAAGTCTTGATCTAAAAATCACCAAACAAAAGTTTTCCAACTCCTTTTCTCTGCCCCAAGTGTCATTTAACAAAAGTCTAACACAGAGCTTGCATTTGGAACTCTTGTCAGTTGTACCCAACAGTTGTGCATGTGTGTGATCCTATTTTGACATGTTTGCTGCCTGCTTGTGTTAACAGGCACATACCGATTCCTTAAACACACTTGTGGCTCTGCACCAACTCTACCAGTACACTAACAAATACTATGATGAGGTAAGTTATGGCTTTTTTCATGCTTTAATATCAATGGGAAAAGGTTATGAAGGCTAACATTAATCTAAAGGAGTGACTTCTGGATTTCTCTGAATAATCAGGTAAAAGCAATGCTGAACAAAGTTCAGTTGCAGTTATATACCTTCCTTGGCTATTACACTTGTGAAAAGAATGTCCTTATAAATGAACAAGTTCATTATGGCCATCTGGTTTTGGTAGGGATAATTTAATGGGTAGTTTAACAAGATCTGAAAGAGAAATAAATTTTTTAATAATTTCTCTTCAGTTCTATCATCCTAATAAGTATATAAGAGTGTCACCCAGCAAAAAGTCATCCGAGTTATATCAGGTTTCAAGACAGTGTGCTTTTTTATTAGGAGCTATCTGTTAAACTTGTTTTGCTTGTAGGAATTGGAGCCACATCCTTTTTATCAGTTAAAATGCTTTTTAAACTTCTGTACATAGTACCATCCCTGTTTTGCCATGCCAAATGAAGTGCCTGCTAAGGTAAACCAAAGTAGAGTAACTGTTGAATGTAGCCTGATTCAAAAGCAGGCCCACAACTTCAGTGTAAAAAGTTTCTTATGTTTTTCACACCCTGTGGAAAGGGGGACAAAGAATATCTCAGAGTAGCTGGGCTTGGCTATGGCTCTCCAAACTTAATCTGAAAACAAAAAGAGAGAAGGAAACTTTTATTCAAAGGTTTCCATGGAAATGAATGCCTCCAAAAAACTCTCTGAATTAAAGCAAGTAAGAACAGATGCCGAATCAAAAAAGAGCTCAGCACATGTGAGCTCTATTTGGTCAGTCTTGTACCTCGGCACAGTTCATATTTTCCACTTACAGTAATTTCACGATTATAAGCCGCACCTTTTTAACTGAAGAATCCAGCCTACCCCAGTAGTGCGGCTTATATTCAGGTGCAGCTTATCTATGGACAAATCCCAGTGAAATGCCAACCTGGAAGTGAGAGCCGGCCGGGGAGGGCGCCTGGGGCTGCCTATAAAGGCTTTGCTGTTCTATGAAAACTGTTGCAACTTGAGTGCCTGACACCAATTTGTGTCTGTTACTAATTTGTTACTTTGTCACACATGGATCCTGGCTTTAAAAAAAAAAAAAAAATATTTTTTAAAAAAAAAAAAATGTGCGGCTTATATTCAGGTGCGGCTTATATATGGACAAATCCTGTGGTCTACCCAGCTACTGGGAGGTGCGGCTTATAATTGTGAAATTACTGTACATTTAGCACTAAAGACAGTGAGCTGCATCCTTCACTTCAGCTGCTTAATACAGGAGCAGACAGCTTGTCCCAGCTTTTAAACACATGCAAGCAGGGAAAATCAAATCCCGCTGAGAAGTCTTAGGATGGTCAGTGGGGGAAGGACAGAGGAATGTAGACCAACCCCGTGGCATTCCCTCACTCCTCATCCCCAGTGCTAAACCGGCTTTCAGCACCTTCCCAAATGTGTCCCTAGTTTGACCTCTTACAAAAACACTCAGGGACCCTGACTGACAGATGAACTGTAAATCCCTGATTCACTCACACCTCAGGCAGAGTCACCAGCCTGTGGGATTTCATCAGGGGCAGGCCAGCACACCCCAGTACGTGGCTGCAGCTCTTCCACGTACATCACTGTGTAACAATGAGGTGCATCTGATGAAAAGGCGGCTAATTCGGAATTGTGGAGATAATCTGTCAAGAACCATTCAGTAAAATTAATCAAGCTTATTTATTTTCCATGAAAATGTTTTAATTTGCATAAATTGGAACATTTTGCAGCTGCCCTCATCTTTATTACTGACACAGTGGTTCCCAGCATGTGCTGTACCTTCTGCATCTCTGCAGGGCTTGACAATGACTAAGTGGGTACATTCTAATTGTCCACATTTATATGAAGGATATATTCACCAGTAGAGATAATAATGAATTATTTAGACTAGATTTGAGGCGTTACAGCTAGATATAATTGTTTAAATTAAGGAAACAATATCAAATTAAATTAGGCCCAGTTTAAATACTGCAATAAGTGTTTATTAAGTCTGTCTTGTAAAAATATTTTCACGCTTTAAAAACAAATTCATTAAAATAATTATTTCTAAACAAATTTGCTCCAGTGTTGGAAATGCAAACACTATACCAGCCCTTCAAGGGGAAATTATTGCCCAGATTGATTCTGACTGCATTAATCTCCATTGTCAGTGAGATTCAAGAAGTAATAAGAACCACAGGTAGTGACAGGCAAACTCCATTTTTCCAGTCCTTGTACTTGCAAGTTTATATAGTATTTAAACAGTGCTAAAGGTTTCTGCTTGATTACACTGTCAGACTTATATTAATAAAGCCAGCTCTAGAAAAGGAATGGTTTTGTCATGTAACACATTTTTCTAATGGAGAAATCTAATAGCTGGTGGGAGGGTTTTCCTAAAGGATGGTGGAAATTAAAACCTTTCAAAACCTTTTGAATTTTATCTGGGAAGCCCTAAAAAACTCTATTTGAAGAAAAGCCTTCTCATAACAGCTGACCTTTACTGGCTCTTATTTTCAAATCCCTTGTGTTTTAAGAGTCGTATCTTCTTATATATATATATTTTGTGCAGAGGGTGTAGGTTGCTGGGGGCTCTTTTTTTTCCTGAGCTATGTTGTGCTGGGCCAGAGTCTTGGCACTTCCTGGCAGGATCCAAAAGGGAGCTGCCTACAGACACAGGAGATTTTGCCTTGTCCTGCCATATGCCTGTGCATGGACCACCCAGGAGCTTCTCATAACTAAAGCTCGTGGGGATGGGATATAATTACTGATGGTAAATGACCCTTAAGCTTTGTAGGGTGCACTGTAAGTAAAAACACTGCTTCTTAAATAGCTCTACAGAAATTCTTCCCCTGCCTGCTCCATCTTGGAATGTAATATTTTACAAGATAAAGTACTACCCAATTATTTGCTTGTATCCCTGCATAATGGGAAACATTACAGCAACTTAGATAAAGTAATAGAGGCAATAATTTTTTACTGTCTTTGTGAAAAAAATAGAACATGGGGCCTAATAGATGGACTTCAGTACAGAGTGAATGCAAAATACTCTTTACAACCCAAGTACTACCAAACACTTGGTCTTGGAACTATGTAATTCATTTTAAGCTAAATTATTCTAAACTTTCTGTGTTTATATCTTCCAGATTATAAATGCACTTGAAGAGGATCCAGCTGCACAAAAAATGCAGCTTGCCTTCCGTTTACAGCAAATAGCAGCTGCGCTAGAGAATAAAGTGACTGACCTTTGACTCAAAAGCCGCAATAAAGAAATCTGATCTAAAGATGTTCAAATTCATGCTTCCTGTTAAGGAAATAGTGTTCTATTTTTTAATGTGTAATTACAACTTTAAATGAAAGATTTCATGGTTTTTTGATAGCAGAGGTGTAATGTAAAGAATTTTTACTGTAAATTATGCTTCTAATTAAAAGCTGTGTTGTGTGTAAATGAATCTTCTGTGGGAAAGAGAGTCCTTTGGTTGGGGGCAGGGTGGGGGGTGGAAAAAGATAAACCTATAGTTCATTTGATTTAGTAGAATCTGAGACATCAGCATTTAGGATTCATTATGCAAGTAAATTCAATACTATAGCATCCTTTCTACCTTAAGCAATATTTGTACTAGGAAAACAATAACATACTCAGAGACACATGCAATATCCCCTTTTATTTTGATAACTGGAAATTGACTTCCACAGAGCTCTAAAACTTGATCTGTGCTCGTAATGAACATAGTGAACAAAGTGTCCGATTTCTCTGCAAGATCTAAAAATGGAATTTGCTACTACACATGGTTCTAAATTTATTTATTTATCTCGATGGTGATGCACAGTATTGCACCCACCACAGTTGGCTGTGAGAGAAATAAGAGTAATGTCAGTGTAGAAGAGTTCTACTGATGAAGTCTTGTTCGGTTCAGAAATCACTACAAAGAAGGAATTAGTCCTTAAAACTTTAAAACTCTTTGTTATTATTGTGAGTTTTATGATATATGCTAATGTGCCTTACTTGTACTAATTCTGTGAATCTGATGAATGGTTTTGTAAAAAGAAGCAGATCAGAAAAATAAGTATTTATGTGCTATTGAATGAATTTTGTGTGAAAAACATGACCAGCAGAATGCTTGTAATTAGCTGCTTGCCGAGAGTGTGCTGTTTAACATGATTTGATTATGTATAATATCCTATTTTAGAATGGTTCTGATGATTTTTTATTTGAATCTTGGAACTGTCCTAGAAACACCATCACTTGTTTTTATTGTATCTGTGATGTAAAATACTAGTATGATATTGGAAAAGTCTTATACCTGTCTATTGAAAACCACTCGGTCAGTTTTGAGCCTTGGAATGCTGCATTTGATTGAATACACACTATAATCCATAGCAAAGAAAATTGAAATAACTTGTCAGAAGGTGTGTGTTTACAATATAGGTAAGCTCCGTGCAAATCAAAAAGTTAGGTACGTCTTCTTAAATTGCTGTATTGCACATCAGAGAACTTTACTTCTCTTTGTCTTGCAAGTTTTTGGCAGTAAAGTAGCATTTTAATGAAGTGCTGCCATCTGTACTCCTTCATTCATTGTCCTGCCAAGCACCCGGACTCTGCTGACTCTCAGCAAGCTAATGCAGTGTCTGCTGCCCGCTCTCCCTGCCTGGTAGGTTGGCACACACTGACTTTTACTGTCTGTTGATAGTTTTTATTTTTCCTCTCATTTTGAAAATTTCCTAGTATTTGTCAGTGGGCCTTTCCTTCATTTTCTGAAAAATCACAAGCCTCGCCAGAGCTGGTTTCCTGCCCAGTAGGCTGTGAGCAGCTTTTTGTTTATTTTATATTCAACTTCTTGCATTTGTCTATAATCATTCCTGAACCTGCCTGGGCTGTAAGTTATTTTATACTGTTTAGGACTGAGCTATATGACTTCTACAGGAAGGTGCTTTGCCAGTTATTCTTTCATCAACAAAGACATCCTAATTTCATGGCTAATCTGTTTCTTTTTCATTATTTGTAAATCCTGTTAATTGTAAATCAAATACAATGTTGTTTTTTCCACCAAGTGTCAGTGGATCTTTACTGAAGCTGGGGGGATGGGCATTGAAAGGATTTGTAATGCTCCCTCTGGGAGCGATGGAGCAGCAGCGTCCATTAGTCTGTGGTTGGGAACAGAGGAGCACAGCACATCCTGCAGATGGAATGCCTGACATCATGCCCTTTTTATTGGCATTTGCTCTGAAAAATGACAGTACTCTGGAGAAGCAAGGATGTAGTGCAACATACCAGAGTGAAGTCTTCTTGCCTGATGAATCTTGGGACCTGAAAGCCAATTAAAATACAGGCTCAGCAGCATCTCTCCAGAGATGCTTGAGCAAGTAGGGCTTTCAGAGAGAACATTTTATGTTGTCCCCCATCACCAGGGACTTGACACAGAGCAGTTGCAGGCTGCAGCTGTGGGGTGCAGTGGGGCTCTAGCTGGATCCTACCTGGGAGGCAACTGGCGTGTGTCTGCTGGCATGTGAGAGTTCATGATAGATCCTTTGGCCATTCTTGGTGCCCTTTGCTCACATCCTGGGAAATTTGCAGGCTGTCTGTGCTGCTGTGCTGTCTGCCAGGGAACACAGAGGCAGATAACTGTGAGCAGCTGCAGAAACTTAATGCCAGTTCTTCCATTTCTTCAAGTCCTCTGTCCCGAAAGCATGAAGTCATAATTTGAATTGAAGAACTGAGCTTGTTTATTTTATTATTTCCACTTTTGGCTAAGCTCCTCCAGTGCTTGTTTTTCCACTCTGGTGCTCGGTTTTGTCCAGGCCTAGTTTTTGGCTTCAGTTTTCATTACATTTTAGCAATCTGATTCTTAAAACCTTCATGCTCCTCATTTGGTTTCTGCTCCTCCTGATATTTGGTTCATCTACAAAATTAAAAGGCAAAAGCTCACAAGCTCACTGGGGGTCTTCCTCCTTTTCACCCCTTCTGCAGGTCCTCTAAGGGGCACTTCTTAAAGCATAAGAATCTTCTCACTGCCAAACAGGAATCACTTTCCTCCATAACAGCAGCTGGGAGCAAAGTTCCTTTGCTTGGACATCTCCCAGACCTAGATCAGAGGCTGCTATGGGCATTCAACCACCAGCAGCAGGTCTAAATCCTATTGCTGACAGCAGTCTTTCCAAGGTTTTGTTTGCCTCCTTACCAGCAAACATGCAAATAGAGATCTCTTATGATGGGACAAGGTCCCTGCACATGCTTGTTTGATACCTAGTAACTCACCCTACTGAACAGGAATGGAGTTGGTTTTTTTTGTCTCTGGCCAGCAGTTCAATCTCTATTCCTTTGCCAGGTTTCCCTCTAACAACTTACAGTAATTTCACAATTATAAAGCCACACCAGATTATAAGCCACACCTTCTGGTAGCCGGGTAGACCATGGGATTTGTCCACATATAAGCCGCACCTGAATAT
>VRYO01001878.1:33369558-33380213 GCA_009812075.1 Sialia sialis
TTTGCTGGTCTCTGTATGCTGTAGATTTATAAGCAAGTGGTTTTTGGTGGAGAGGACCTTGGCTAGCTCACATATGTGAGGCATTTATAATGTCTCCTGAAGATGACTTCTCTGATTAGTCTGTTACATCCAATTTGAACCTCCCCTTCTGCACCCTGCTGTGTCAGACACATTTCTCAGCCTGCTGAGTCTGAGCTGTATTTACATGCACTCTCTAAAGCTGGCCTTTCTAGTAACCTTTTGAAAATAAACAGAGCCATCACTATAAACAAAATCATACAGGGAATTCAGAAATTCAAACTGTAATTCACAAATTCACAAACTGTTGTAACATGGGAGGATTTTTAGCCAGCTGCACTAAGACATAAAATGGCTCTGAGCTTGAAATTCAGCTGTCCTGGACTTACCAGCACTGAAAAATTTTTGTGGCCAGCACTTTAGCATTCCATGTTCTCCAGCTTTATTAGTAACACAACCATTTTCAGCCACAGTATGCCCTTGCTGTTATGTACCTATATGGCCTAAAAAACCTCAATCTCTGAATCTGATTAGGAAAGCTCTCTTTTACATGCTTCCTAGGGTTCCAACACCTCATTTATCCTGATAATGGTTCTAGACAGAATATGCACTTAAGCATGTGGTGTAACAGTTCTCTGAGGAGCTCCTTTGTAAAGAATTTGATCTTGAGCAAAGATCACTTTTCCCAAGTCTGTTGTCTTCTCTTAGAAAAAACTTAGAGAGGAAATTGTTTGAGGTTTTTTTTTCCTTTTTATCTCTGTCTAGAGATACCATTCAGAGCAGTGAGACAGCTTCAGAGGTTTAAAGGAGGATGTGTACCCACCATTTTTCTAACAACCATTGACTTGAGTCCTGTGTTATTCTGCCTTACACTCAGAGGAGTTGAAATTTGGCACTTCTAGTCACTAGAGTTGAAGCACTGGAAGTGTAAGCACCATTGCCCTTGTGACTTTCCTTCCTCCCTCAAACTCTCTGCCTGAAGCATTCCAGGTTCTCCATCACTCAAAGCTCCTCTCTTAGTTGTCTGTTTTGCCAGATCTGCCTAGAGCACAAGATTCACTGGAGAATGAATAACAGCAGCACATAAGCTATAATGATCAGTCTTTCTTTTTCTCTCTCTCAGACTCTACATACCTAGTCTGTGGTTTTTTATTTTGAGAAACCCTCCTTCAGTTGATGAATGATGAGTTTGAAAGGTGGACTTGCAAACTAGAGTTGGTCTTTTAGCCTCCCTTTTTTGTTAGCCTTTGTCTCGATGGGGCTCAAAAGTGATGATGGAATTCTTGGTGTTTGACAGTTCCTGCAGAACAGAAGGAAAAGAGACTTTCCAGACCCACAGCTACAAGGAAGTTTTCAAAGGTTTTGTTTTCTTTAAATGGTGTTCCCTTTTGCTTCAGCATCAGGAACATTCTCCATCCATTAGAGAAGAAAGTGGTTTCCCCTGTGCAGGCTTGTAATAACCATCTATGCTGTTAAAGATCACTGCTGTTGTGCCAGACAGTCAGGGCTGACTTTGTCTTGCCAGTGCATACTGCTTGCTGCTGCATGTCATTACCAAAGAGGACAAACCCTACTGTCATTCATGGCCAGACCATCAAAAGCTATTTCATTTACCCATGTATTCCTGTCTCTTTGCTGCTTCTCAGATAATTGCCATTTGAACCAGAAGAGAGTTTGAGTGCTTTCCTTCTTTTTTTAAGCTTTTAAAGAACCTATGTGTCTTAACAGATTGGATGCTTCAGAAAGAAACTATTTCTTCAGTGGGACAGAGGACAATGGATCTCATACAGCTGTATATGGCTCATCTTAAAAGGAAATCAAAATCCCACCATGAACCCCACACTGTGTTTTTGAAATCCTTTATTCAGCGCTCTAATTCTGAACAATTTTTTTTGCTTATTTAATTGTCCTCAAAATTGAATGTTGAACAAAACTCACTTTTTTCTTTTAATCTACTGTAATAAGAAAGGAGTGAAATGAAAAAATGTATTCCTTTGATACCCTTAATCTTTTCTCTCCTGTGGCTATGCTTCTATTCAGTAAGAGCCTGGACGCCAATCCATGGGATTTAAAACAAACCCAAATCCATGTTTCCTGCAGCTACATCTAGGTCCGTGGCAAGGCTCACAATTGTAAAACTGCCTCCAGGATGTTATTTGGAATTCTATTATCATGGGTCCAGCCGCTTTCCTCATCTTCCTTCATGTGATCCTTCTTCGTGTGGGTTTTCACCTTGTGTTTCAGTGGCAGTTTCTGAACCACAATGCTACATTCCTCTGAAAGCCCAAGGAAGGAAACAATCACTGCCTGGATTAATCATGCACTTTTCATCCCCAGAGCACCCCATGGACACTCAGACCCTCCCAGGCTCAGCTCACTGGAAAATTATAGAAGTGGATTTTTTTGTGCTAGAGCAGACAACCTTACTGAAACATAAAACATTTCCATCTGTCTATGGTAAAATGCATTTATTTTGTTAATAATGTACCCTACACATACATTTCTATTTACATCTGATGTGTATACATTTACATCTGATGTAGGAATGGCCCTTCTCAGTTGGTCTGAACTGGTGGACTGGTGGCTGCACTATTCTAGCCCTAAATGAGACAGTGACATAGATATTAACATCATTTCGCCTTTAGACAAGGCTAGATTCTCACAGTTCACTTGCTTGGTGTGGTTGCTTAGCCTCATTGCTTCTTTTAATGGACTAAAGTTTGTCTTGTGAGGCTGATATATGGTTATGATATCCAACAGTCCATCATTTTCAGCAGCAGCAGGTTCTTCTGCTCAGCTGTCAATGTATATTCCATCCTTTATATTACTATGGCCTGATTTTGTTTCCTTGTGCACTTGAAGCAGTGACAATCCTCTATTTGTATTCTGGCATATTACTGCTGGAGATGAGATCATCCATCTAGGTTTTGTGCTATTTTGGAGCTACAGGTTTGGTATTTAATAGGGTCGTGCCCTGGTGTGCTTAGTCCTCTTACAATAATATTCTATAGAGAGCTGTGTCAAGTTATGGCTTTGCTGGCTGTATGTGAAGATTCATATGCTGATTGCTTTGACCTGCCTATCTATAGTAAGAGCCTGTAACTGTCCAAGTACTATTACAGCTTTTGATGTAAGTTACGGTTGTGATTTTATCTTTCTTTTCAGTGAAAGGAAGATTAGAAAGGTTTTGTTTGCCATTTAACTGGAAAAAGTTAATCGTTTAGCTGCATCTCTTTAAAAAAATAGGGAGAAAAGGGAGGTGTTCCTTTCCCCTGTGAGGTGGTTTTGAACTATTCTTTTCAAAAGTTAATGAAAACAGTGACGACAAAGAACATTTGAGCACTGCTGTCACTGACAGACGTAAGTTTCTTTGTGGTTAATCATTCATGTGAACTAGCAGGGCAAGTTTTCTAATACAGAGCTTGAATCTAATTTCAATCTGTGCTGTCCATCATTGTCTCTCTTTAGTAGATTTTTGAGATGACAGCACACACAATGTATCTAAAATTAGATTCTGGCTTTAAATATTTAGAGTCTGAATCACATCTATTTGTACTTCATTCCAAGGTTGAAGTAATGTGGCAGGACACACATTCTGCAGTAGTTAAAACAAATCAAAGGAGCGCTGAATTATTCATTTTAACCTCTTAAGCAATTCCTCTTTGTGGGCCTGCATCCAGCTTGGGGTAAGCTGGGGATTGCCAGCTGGACTGGATGCTCTGCCCTTGTGCTGGTCTGCCAGCTAAGGCCATTTCCCCACCTGCTGGGCTAACTAAGGGCTGGGAGCTGTTTGTGCCACTGGCTCCTGCGGTTTTCTAAGAACTGAATGAGTCTGAGGAATTATAGGCTGGGCTTTGGTTAGCTCCTGTTTAAGTCAAACTGCTCTCTGACAGGTGATTTAAGAGTCTCATCAGAAGATTTACTCCACTAGTGATGACCCAATTAGCATGTCTACAGCCAAAAATTTCTGTTAACTATCTGCTGGGAAAGGATGCTCACTTTAGCCTCCTGCCAGCAAGTGGCAAACCCAAAGACATGCACAGTAATGTCACAATTACAAGCCGCACCTGATCATAAGCCGCACATCCGGGTAGACCACGGGATTTGTCCATATATAAGCGACCCCCGAATATAAGCCACTTTTTTTTTTTTTCCTTTTTTTTTTAAGTGAGGCTCCATGTGCGACAAAGTAACGAGTCAGTAACAGAATCGCGCCAGCGCGGGGTTTGGTATCAGATGCTCAAGTTGCAAACAGTTTTCATAGACCAGCAAAGCCTTTAAAGGCAGCCCCAGGCGCCCTCCCTGGCTGGCTCTCACTTCCAGGTTGGCATTTCACTGGAATTTGTCCATAAATAAGCCGCACCTGATGACTAGCTGCACTACTGGGGTAGGCGGAATTCTTCAATGAAAACGTTGCGGCTTATAATAGTCAAATTAGTGTAAGTTCACTGTGAAGCCTGAGTCATAAGGTCAGGACGTGGATCAGACCTCTGAGCCTTGCCAAGCTTTGAGTTGCCTTGACAGCCCTCAAGGCCAGGAGCTGCTCTCAACACTGTCCTGCACCCTGCAGGACACTCTCCTCAGTTGGGATCACTGTGAATGCACCATTTTCTGCCTTGCTGCCATGCAAGGAAGCTAAAAGGCAGCCTGACTCTCGGGCAGGACAGTCATTAGATGCCTCCAAGAGTTTCAAGATCATTTATTGATTGCCGAGGATCTGAGGTTGATATGAACTACACCACAGCCTGGTGCAGGCAGCATGGTTCCAGTGAGTTTGCTGCACCACTGACACAGCCAAACTGCATCTGGATGGCTGGTCATGGACGTATGGCACAACAGGGAGACCTTGCTCAAGGCTGGTGCTGCTCTCTATGTCCAGTGCTGAGCAGTGCAGCTGGCACCAAGAGCCACTGCCGTGCCCAGACACGTATTCATAGTCACACTATCCTCCACAAGAGCTGAATGTTACAGTCATTTTTTCAAAACTTCCCAGTGACTCTTCTCTGTTTACAAGTTTCTCCACAGTGGCTGATGTAGACATTGTTATTCCAGCAATGTGGAGCTGGGCTTTGTTATGGGCTATCTGCATGCAAAAATAACAAACACAGACTCTGCATTCCTTGATAACAAACCCAGATGCTTTTTTTTTTGTGTGTGTGTGTCACTTCTCCATGATTGTTTTTTGCTTGGGTTTTTTTGTTTTGGTTTGTTTTTACTACAGGAAATTCCTTTACTGAGAACATTCTAGCCTTGCAATCCAGAGTATTTTATTTCTCCAAATGGAGTTGAATTCAGTTCTCATTAGAACTACTGAGTATTTTGCTTGGATCTAAGATTCAAGAATGTGACAGAAACACAGCTATCATATCACACAACACAGCTATCAGCCATATTACCCTTGCCTGTAATGAGAAAATAAATACTCCCAAATTACTAAGCAATAAAGAAGCTGGTGAAAGGATGGGATCAGGTCTATCTACATTCCCTTTTCAACATGGTCTTATGTATTAACATAGCAGGAGCCTTGATCTGGTTATTACTATGCTGCAGATGTTGCCCCCGCTCACCGTGGATCGAATGAAGCATATCGAGGTCCCTAGTAATTTAAATGGACTCTGAATCTCTCCTGCAATCTCTAGGAGATTTACTCTAAAATCAATTGTATTTGCTCTAAAATCAATACAGCTAGTGCTTTAACATGATCAGCAGAAGAGAGGAAACTGGAGGTTGATGCAGGTGTCTGAGGTAGGGAGAGAAGGAAACCAAGCAGAACATTTATCAGGTTGCCACCACTGTCCAAGTGTCTGCTCTGCACACAGAAGGTTGGCAGTCCCACAGCATGGATATTAGACATCAGGATTATCATATGGAATGACCCCTCTCTTTACCCAAAAATCTTGTGAGATTGTGTCCTTTTTTTGTTGACGCAACAGAATTGAAAAAATTAAAAATTAAGGCAGAACCAACTTGCTTTAAGTTAAAGCACGATTCAATTGTATGGATGGGAGTAAAACTTGAGATTCCAGATGCTTGGATCCTAAATCTAACCTGCTGGAAGTGCTACATACAGAAAAAATCAAATTTATCCAGCTAAATTGCTAATTCCATGCTACAATTTTCCATGGCTTTGTAGAGAAAAAAAATCAGACACAAGGTGGAGATAGGAAAAACCAGTCTGGCAAGGGTGAGAGGTGCTCAAAATCCATCATTCAAAAAAAACCTCCTGTCTGTTCTTGAATATATACAGCTTTTTGTTGAGAAGAAGTCTGCCCAAGTTGCAGTCTGCAAACGATGGAGATTTAGCATCTATGAAAAGGACATGTGAGACCTGGTTTTTAGTGTTTCTCAGCATGTAGAACGTGATGGCAGAGAAACCTGTGCTCCCTCTGCCAGGACAGCCCATGTCTCACAGGCCAGCTGAGTGTACCAAATTGACATCCCCAGGCAGCAAGGCAAGCCTCACCTCAGCCCACAGCACCAAGCTGGTGTTTGAAAGCATCTAAGTGGTTTTCTCCTCCCGAGTTAAATACTGCCATGGTGCAAAACTGATTATGACTGGATCAATGTTTCCATGAAGACACAATGACAGGAATGAGTGAAGCTGACTCGTCCTTCTGGATTTGGCTTGGGGGATTTTTTGGGAGGGGAAAGCATTTGGTTGAGCTGAAGGAAACAGAAGATAATATAAAAATACAACCTAAGTCACACAAAGATTTATATGGTATTTCAAAGATTTTTTCTTTTTCAAATTATGCAAAATATCATTTAACAGGAGCGAGGAAATTTGATTTTACAGATACATAAATATACATGTAACTATATATGAGAGGAGAGAGTGTTGTATTACTACATTTAACTATACTGCATGACTTTAATGAAACCTTCCTGTAGAAAACTCTTACGGATTTTTAATCCAGGCAGCTAACCATAAAGTTTTCTCCTTAACAGAAAATTATGACAATTGCCCAAGGCTTTAACATCCCTGTGTTTTGCTCTCTGCTTTGAATTAGATTGTGATGATCAATATTAATAGTCTCTGCTCAGATATGGTCACTGCAAAATCAAGATGAAACTGTCTTTGCCTCTGAATTTTACTGCAAATGTGAACATTTATCAACACTTACTCAAGATATAAATGAGAAAGAGAACATCTATATCATGAAAGAGAGAGCTTAGTTAAAATTTAACTTCCCTGCCACACATCTAGAATATCTTCCAGAAGCAAATGTAGATAGTGGTATTTCAGGAAAGACAGCAAAATCTATGAATATTTGTGATCAACATAAACCTTGCCCACTCCTAACTGTTCTGGGGAGTAACAAAGCATAAAATTTTCTTTGTGTGATCACAGCTTTTTCACACCAGCTCTCAGACATACTCGCAGCAGTTTTTGTCTCCAGCTGTCATTGTTTAGAATATAAAAATTGCCTAAGCATCTATTTAAAACAACAATATAATCCAAAGAAGCCAAAATTCCCACCCCCTCCAGAGCCATCAGCTGTACTGTATCAGCATGCCTTTCCTTCAGCTGGGTGGTTTTGCTGCACCCATGGCATGAAGAGGCAGCTGCACCATGCTTGGGCTGGCCCAGGACACGTCAGCTCTGCACATCAGGGCTTTCACGTCCTGGCCTAACTTTGACAACAACCTAAAGTTCACCTCTGCTGCTTGACAAGAATTAGCTCGAAACCTTTTCCTTGGGCTCTTTGATGTGATGCATAAATGCATCTGCAAGGCAAGGCAGAAAAGGTGCTTGTCCAAAAGAGCTAGCAAGGCCAGGGGGAAATCTTTCAATAAACCATTGGTTAAAAGCAGTGGTTTAGCTGTTTGAATATCAAGTGGTCTTGGAGAGAAGTGAGTCATTTTTCAAAGAGTACACTGAACCAGGAGGAAAAAGGAAATATGAATTTTTAAAGCCGATTTTGTATGACTCAAGTCGAACACATTCATCATTGAAATCAGTACAGGAAGGCTGCTGCACTACCGACCCTTCAGACCTGGGACATGTCTTGTTCCTCATCTTCTCTCCTCAGGGATAAATCCCGAGAAGAGTAATGCACAAATGTGTGCCCACAGCTTCTCACTGTCACCAGGTAAAAAGAGAGCTTAAAACCAGGAGACATGTCACGCGTTCACCAGAGGTTTGTCTGAACTGTGTACTCCATCATTAGTGTCCCAGGAGGTAGAAACGCAGTTATGATGGTCAGTTTGACCAACCACTCCTGGAGCAAGGAATAAAAAGGAGAAAACTATGAAACAGAGGGTTTGGCAGTATTTGCACTCTAGGCCCTATACCTTCAAATGTCCTCTATTTTTTCTAGGTGCTCACTAAAATTGTAAGGTCTTACTTCTCAATTCTAGAAACTGGAGCTTTAGGAAAACACAAAATATCCTGAGTCTTAGGATGCAGTCTGGTGTGACAAGCTTGATCTACAGCTCAGAGGAGCAGAATGGTTTCATTTGTTCCTCTCCCCTTTGCAAGCTCATGTTCTCTTCTCAGCCATGAGCAGAAGAAAAGCTTTTGCCATGCACTGACTGCCACACTATAGAATGCCCAGAAACAAAGAAACCTACAGGCATTCTTGCACCCATTTCTTCTTCTCAGTGTTTTAATGAGTACGGATTATAAGCCCACAGTTTGGGGGTTTTTTTAAGCAAGGATCCATGTGCGACAAAGTAACGAGTTAGAAACAGAATTGCACCAGCGCGGGGTTTGGTGTCAGGTGCTCAAGTTGCAAACAGTTTTCATAGACCAGTGAAGCCTTTAAAGGCAGCCCCAGGCACCCTCCCCAGCCAGCTCTCACTTCCGGGTTGGCATTTTGCTGGGATTTGTCCATAAATAAGTCGCACTTGATGATATGCCGCACTACTGGGGTAGGCTGGCTTATAATTGTGAAATTACTGTAATTAAGTAATAATGATAGAAAAGAGATCCCAAGTTCTTACACTGCTTTTTACCCTAACACCACCAGGTTCTGTTTCAGGAATTTTTCTTCCAAAGTTAATCGCTTCATCAGCTCCATTTGCAAATTTTCTTGATTTCTAGTAAAACCTTGGAGCTTTTAGCTGAACTTCTGGAGGTGTTGTTCTCCCATTTTTTATTTTGACTTCTTCCTTGTTGCCTCAACAATAGCTTGTCTCCTTTAACACCCCTCATCTTTTCATCTTCATCCACTCAATCACCCTACACAGCCCACCTACATTCACATCAAGTATACGTATTTACCTCCTGCAGCCTTATTAGTTTATACCTTTAGGACCTATCAGCCAATCATTTCATTAGATCATTTAAAAAATCTATATTGGAAAAGACTTCAGAAAGGCATTACCTCTCTCTGCCTAGAAGCTTTTGGACCTCACTTCAAGTACTGTGCCTGGTCTGTTTGTCCCAGTCAGTACAAGAGAAATATCTATCAACTGGAACACATCCAGTGTAGGGTCATGTGCTGGAGCCCTTACCCTGAGAGGGGAGTCTGAGGGACACGGCCTTGCCCAGTCTTCAGACAGCCCCTGCTACCTAACAAGCAGTCACTTGAAGCACAGAGCCAGGCTCCTCATGGTGTGGCATGATAGAAAGGCAACAGGCATTAGGCACAGGCCAACACCCATTTCATGAACTCCCAGATGAGCCTGTGGCCAGAAGAACAATACCATTTTGTTCAGATGGCACTCTCTGGCTTGCACTGTTTAGAAAATAAAAAGATCTCTTTTTAAGACCACAGATCTATACATATTAATGTCAAAATATCTAACATGCAACACCAGTCACCTAAACCCTCCCCCCAGTCAGTAAGAGCTTCAAAGACTTAATTTTCTCTATTATTAGGTATACTGTTTACAGCAACACAGAAGATCACAGAGAGAGTTAAAAGGATATTTGCCATCTCTCATTAGCAATGTCAACACTGTCTCTTTGGTAAGAGGCTCTTTGGGTAAAATACTCCATCTGGAAGGTCTGAACGTCTGAGGTTTTATTCCCCTAAAGTTTTTGGTGTCTGATTCCTATGGGATAGGAGGGGCAGAGGGCTGTATCTGTACATCAGTTTCTCTTATTTGGAGGCAGGCTCTGTTTTGTGAATCTTGTTTTCCTGTGTTTTGCAAATGGGCAGTTACTAGTCATTCACTCTATGTTGTTTATAATTTTCTGTTCTTTCAGAGTAATTTTCAAAACACTTTGATTTTCTTTTCAGCTGTGAAAGAATAATCCAAAAACGAACATGTTATTCTTTGAAATTAGCTCACTAAAGCTGGCTTCCCTATAAATTTGACTGAAGTGGATGATTAAGAAGTCTTCTCTACAAATAATGCGTCATGCAATACAGCTGTAATGAGACAACAGTCTGATTATTTAAATGGATGAATATTTTTATTTACTGCAAAATCACTTCTGGCTTGCCCTATATTTAATACTTAATGAGACTTTGAAATCACTGTAGTGGTTTCACACACTCTTAGGGAGGTCAGCTCCAAAAGCTGGTTACTTCAGTCCTCAGAATTGACCCTGGCCTTCATGTTCCCCTAGGGTACCAATTAAATGTAAAGGATGAGCTTTACCAAGAACCTGAACTTGGGAGTTAGCTTCCATATACTGCCTATTTTCATGCCCTGCACAGAGCAGATGTAAGGTTATGTGCCCC
>VRYO01001878.1:33386062-33397575 GCA_009812075.1 Sialia sialis
GAAATTACTGTAGTTTACATTTGCATTTCTTGCACAGACCCTTCTGCTTCCAGAACGCAGTCTTCTCTGAACATTCACCCAGGTACTCAATGTATTTTCCTAATCAGAAAGTACATTTTTAGCTGAGGTCATCTTCTCTGCACACCATCCAAAGCCATACTGTTGGAGTTGGAGTGTTCATATCCTCATTACTGGAGCTGTAGGCATTTTTGAGAGGAGAAGTCCATAGGTTATGTTTAAGTGTTCAGCAACCTGCTAATGGAAGACAGAGCTTTTGTTTCCAACCTAAGCAGCCATCACAGTTTATTACCAGTTGATGGCAGGATGCTGTTACTCACCACCATTTATAAAGTGTTCAGTCAAACAAAGAACCACAACAAACACCCACAAAACTGTATCTGACTGTAGTTGCACAGCTGCCTGTAGAAGGTTGCTTCTGTGGATCAGACAAGGGACCTAAATTACCTGGTTGGCTCTTTTTAGGAGAATCAGATTTGTCCACAAGTCCCACACCAGTACTGGCCTAGCGAAGATCAGCTAAAATGACCTGTTAAGACCTGGAGAAGGTTTGTTTTATTATTAAAAAAATTAGATTTCTTTAGAATGGAAATGAATTGAAACCACAGCCAGCCTTCAAAGAGAAAGTAGGGTAATTACATTGCAACAAGGCAGTAGTTGAATTACTGGTGTAAAGGAATACTCATACATGTAACTATCCCAAAGGTAATGTTATTATCAGGCTATATGTGATACAGATGCTATTGCTTCCCAGGCTGACTGCATTCTCCTTTCAAACAAATAATCCTCCAATATTCCCATTTTTACTGACTTATTTACATCGGTATTTTTAGACACTTCAGAAATTAATCACCTGCAAGTCTTAATACAAGTCCCAGGGTGAGGGGATGAAGAAAGAGACTTTCTAGAGCACAGCTGCCCTAATCTTGTGGTCAAGAACATTCTTCCTTACTCACAGCTAAATTTTATTTAAAACTGGTATTGTGAGGTCTTTCTTAACCTTAAGTATTATTTGCTCCCAGGGCACAAACTGAAAGTTTCACAGTAACAATGTTCCTGCCATGTCTCCAGTGTGGCATTTCCAGTCTTGGATGCACTACTGTCAGGTAAACAACTACCACCTGCTTTCTTCTGTAATGTGTTCACAGAAGCTTAAAACACTTTACTACTTACCACACACACACACATATACATAGGGATTACAGCTATGGGAAATTACCCTTGGTAAAACAAAATAATTTAGACCAAAAAGGGACAAAAAGGGGTTAGAATATCCCTTTTTCTCCATTTGGAAAGCTTTTTTCTATGCATTGCAATATTCTGATTTTCTCCAGACTGATGTATTTTATTTTCAGAATGACAAAATTCACAAAATACAGGAAAAGAGCTAATATGTCTGCCCAGAAAAAAAAACAACAAAATACAGAGTAAGATGCCCTCAGTGTAGATCTTAAGCTTCTTCTACAAAGTTTTTCAATGCTGTCTGTAGTTCAGCTTTCTAAATCAATAACAACCATTCTGCCATTCTGTTCTTTACTCTGGTTTTTTTTTGGGGGGGGCAGAGGGGGAGTGGAGGTGAATCTCATGTAAATGTTTATCATGAGCTCAGACAGAAAATAAAGACAGCTCAGGCACAAACCTTGTGGGGATGGTTTTATCATATGAACAACCTAAATCAAAGTTTCAACTCTGCTGAATGCTGAAAAGCGTATTTCTCTCCACTTGTCATGTTATTTCCTTTCTGCTCTGCTTCTTCTTCATCTTCTCAATCTCTCTCCTTTCCCTTGCTCTAGCTCTGGGGCTCATTTGAGTGCCAGGTTTTCATGGCCTGTTTTCATGTCACTCTATCAACTGTAGGATAAGCTATTATCTATCACAATAGCAATTTTATTCCACATTAGGCAATTCTCTATCACTTATTTATCAGTTACAAAGCGCTGGCCTGTTAGGTAGGCAAATCAGTCTGTCATCTTAGAATGGTAACTGCTTTATTTCCTTTTCTTTCTGTTTAAATGCCACATTGGTATGAGCGCTTTCAGTGCACACTTCAGTGGTTGCTTCAGCACAGACCTCACTGCAACAGCAGGACCGTGATAACTTCACCAGGGCAACTAAATCAGGAACATGACTTCTTTTTCTAAAAATACAATCAACAGGGAGAAAAGCAGGCATATTCAAAGAGAGATTCAGCTATCTGACCTGCAAATCCTTCTTCTTTCCTCAGGAACCCACACCAGCTCTACTCGTATGAGACATTTACATCAAGTTCCAAAGTTCACTAGGACCAATCATATCACGTGCCTGCACTAAGAAGAAAACTTTGGAGGTTGAAAACCAGCACATGGTACCTGGCAATCTGATTTTGGCACCGCTATGCCTGGGCTATCAACCTTACACCTGAAGTGCTCTTGCTTCAATTTCTCAACAAGTATTTGAAACAGATTCAGTGGGAAGGAATACATTTTAAATGTCCAGATCAGCAGAGCCTGGAACTTTTTTAATAATGGAAGAGGATATAAGAAAAACTATCATAAATTCAGCTCCTGGGTTTCAGGTTTCTCTACAGAGCACTGATGTCAGAGCAGCTCACACTGCCGACCTATACATCATCTAGAACCTTCTGTTTTGCCACGGATTTTCTTAGGAGAGGAAAAGAGTAACATGCATGTTGCAACATTGCATAGATTCATCTGCCAAGTTAAGGATGATATAGCAGATGCAGAGATACAAATCACTATGTCCAGAGGCTATGTGTCAGGGGGATGTGCAAACCTCAGCTACTTCCTCTTGCATTGCAGATGAACCCTGAGTCATGTGCAACCTTGAGCACAGGGCAAGTGCTGTGTCCCCAAATAACCCGTAATAATGCACTGGTGGTTGGGCTTGCAGACAAGGTTGTATTTTTAGACACAAACAAAAACCTTTTCTGAAGCAGAAAGAAAACTGCCAACAAGTGGGTTTATGTCTCCCATTTTTTCAGGCTGCAAGCTCTGATTTGTGTTTGTTGTTAGTAAAGACTGCTGTGAGGACACATAAAACTGGAACTGGAAGATCTAATACCTTCCTTGCTGGCTAGAGTGACCAGAGATCATTCAGGCATGCCAATACACAAACAGCTCCTTGTCAATGAGGTGAACTGCAATCAAACACTTTCATTTCATGAAAACCTCCAGGTCTAAAAAAGGCCAAAAAGCAGCCCTGAGTGTTGCTACAGAATGCTTTTAGAGCAGGAAAAGCCATAGGGAAGAGGTACTGACCAAAGTGAGAGCTGCCTACTCATCTACATCTAATTAAGATTAATGAAGGCCAACAATGCTACCTCTTATTACACCTACCTAAAAGGCTTTTACAGTCAAAACAGGCCAAAATAGTGCCTTTTTCCTTTCTTTCATCTCAGCAATAGGTTAAAGGGTGTTTATTCTTCTTTGCTGCAAGGGACCTCTCTGGCCGTGTTTCCAAAAGCCTAGAAGATCAGGGAGATCAGGGAGAAGGATGGATAGGGCTTTGCACTGAGGCCAGATATATCACAGAAGCTGTGTGTTGCTTGGACCAGAAGCCCTGGACTCCATGGCCAGAATAAATTACATCTTTAGTTTTAAAGATGAAGTTCTAAGCTGACAGGCCCACTTCTACCTAAGTATTGTCTAAAAAACATCTGTCCTTTCTCTGATCATTGAAAGCACCTCTGCTGGCAGAAGTGAGTGGGCTGGAGCTGAGCTTCAGCCATATCTCCTCAACTTCCAAATAAATTTGTCTGAATAGTTAAAGTGAGGCAAAGGCCATGACTGTTTCACCATTAAGATACCCTGTTCCTAAGCAGCCACTTCTTGCACTGCTTAGGTAGGTGTAATACCAGCTCAGTAATTAGCAACTGCACCCTCAGCAACTGCAGTGGTTTGTTTGATAAAAGAGCCCTGAGTCATGAGGATTCTGAACTCTCGTGTCCTGGAGGACATCAGTTCGAACTTATTCAAGGAAATAAAGTGATGGCTATAAAGGGTGTTCGTGCAGAGAGGAGCATGTGCAAGGAACTGTTTCCCTAAACAAGTGATAAAAACACACACGTGGGAAGCAAACTGGTTGGGGTTCAGTCCCTACTCTGGTGGCTTTGGAAGAACTAAGCAAACTCAGTGAAGCAAAACCAAGAGACTGTTCTGATCAGCCTGTAGCTAAAGCACTGGTTCAGTTTCCTTCTCAGAGGTAGGTAGAAAAGATCTGAACTCAGATTTCACTTCTTTCATGACAACTGATGCATACACAAAGGGCATCACTACCATTTACCCCATTCTGTGACTTGATTTATCAGATCTGTACAGAAACAAATCAAAACAAGTTTATAATCCATTCTCATGGTTTATTTTGACAAAAACCTGTCCATGCTGGGTAAGTCTCTGTATGCAATCTGGTCCTTTCACCTCAGGGAGGGCAGAAGCTGGAAAGTAGAGATGATAGCAATGAAGATGATCCAAGACAGCTAACAGTTTCTGTATAAGAGAAAACCAAATGGTGAGGAGTCTCCAGGTAGGAAAAAGACAAACGAGTAAGGCTACAAACAATGAATGGTGCTGAAGAGGTGACGAGGTAATGACTATTCACTCTGTCACACCACACAAAACCCACAGGGCACCCACTGAAATTATTAGGTGTCAAATTAGGAGGAGAGAACAGGTATTTCTTCACACAGTGCATAATTAAATTGTCACAGGCTCCTATGCAGGCCAAAAGTGTTGATGAAGTCAAAAAGTCAGAGAAATTCAGTGAAGGCTTGTCCACTGGTAAAAATTAATAAAATTTTTAACAAAACAGTAGCTTTAATTTAACCTCTGAGTCAGAAAGAAGGACAAGAGAGATCACTGTTCACATTCTTTGTACACTGCTCTCGTGCTTTCTCTGAGCATTACTGCTGCAGTGCCATAGTGACATGCAGGTTACTGGGATAAGTTTTCTGTACACTGATGTGAAGGTTCTTATCAGATGTTAATTTTGTTTTATTTTTTGGCTGAGAAAACCAGGTACTCACACAGCTCACAGCACAGATATAGAATAGACAGAGGACACAGGAACCATTCTAACTCTCTGATGTCACTGTCAGGAAAACTTTAATTCCAATGTTTTGAATTCCCATGCCCTTAAGCTCTATCTATAGATGCAAAAACATTACATGAAGAGCATTAATTGAGCTCTATCTCTGAAGTTACCATGATAAAAGCATTTATAGTGGGAAAATGAATACAAGACAAGAACCAGAATATCTCACAGAACACATAGAACAATGATACTTTACACTTTTTCCTGCTAGGAGATATTTAACTTTCTACAAGTGTGCCACTGTTTCTATGCTGTTTCCTACCTTGTTCCCACTATGTCCTTTCTGAAACATGAAGGAGTAAATTAAGAAGCTCATTTATTCAAGGATAAACACTGCCATTCCTTTGCGTAACATCCTTGTCTATCTTGGGATGGAATTTGGTCCATCGCCAAGCAGTGTACAGTACCTTACAACCTAGCCTGGGCTGCTGCCAGAAACAGAAAACTAATGTTTAAAACCACCTAAGGGAACATCTCAAACTTGTTTAACATTTCTACTAAGATAAATCATAAGCTGGGGTAGGTAACATGGGGACTAGTTCTTAGAAGAATTATTTTTCTTCTCAACGAAGGAGTAGTGCTCAAAATGGCTGGTTTGACTCTCATGGACACTGTCCCCTCTCAGGCTGTCTACTGTGGAACCCACCAGTGAAAGTCCATCCCCAAACATAGCAACCCCTGCTCCTCCAAGCCCTCAGTGATGCTCAGGCAGCACGGAAAATTTTACAGAATTCAGACAGAGTACAGTGACCTGTCATAATCACAGTACAGACACTATGGCCAAAAGAAATTATTTCCTGTTATAATAAGTTTGACAAGCGGAAACAAAGTACTTTTTTTTTAAACTTTGGAGCTCCTTGTACAGCTTTCCCTAACCTAATGAACTGTAGGAAGTTTTATATAACATAAGCCTAGGCTGCCTCCTATAGAAACCTGAATTTTGCTTCCAAAACAAAGCTTCCCAGAGGAACCTTTTTCCCTAGGAATGAGACCGTTGCACCTGTAAAAATCTGTCCTCTTCGGCATATCTCAATCAGACACCTAACAGAGATGTCAAAAGACACTCTAGAAAAATTAGGCAAGATGGAGTTTTAAAGAAAAGCACTTCTGACAGGTAAAATTATCACAGTATACCACAAATGAACATCACATGCTTGTGATATGTCTGCCCAGCTATACTAAGAAAAGAGTAACAAAGGAATGAAAAAAGTGGCATGTATCAGTTTAACTACACTGGATAATTTTCTCACTTTGAAATAAGCATTAAGCATGGAACAGTAGACCCTTTGAAAGTTACTGTGAAAACAGATACTTGTCATCATGGTATGCTGGAAAAGAAGCTGGAAGAGTAAAGGGAAAGCTTGTTCCATGCTCTTGCAAACACTGGGTTTCATTAGCTGCCTGTCAAAAGTGGAAAAGCTTAGTTTTTCCACAGGTTCTTTTGTTTTATCATTTTTTTTTTTGTTTTCACTAAGCTGTTCACATAGACTCTGACGTCACTTAGTGGCCTACTACAAAAATGGCCTGAACTTTGGAAGAATAATAAAAAAAAAAAAGAGGACAAGCAAGAAACACACAATTTCTGCCAGGAAAGTGCAGCAGGACACAGCGCACACCTGACTGCTTTCCCCAGGAGCAGGGGAAACTCCTGGTGAGCTCCCTCATCTGAAGATTGCAGCATGATCCATGTGAGGAGTGTGATGGTAACTTCTTGCTGATTCGAGCTTCAAACTGCAGTGCAAATTAAAATCTAGTGAACATGCATGCCCCAGGATGTAGGAGTTTCCTACCTCCCAGATCCAAGTGAATGATCTTCCTCAGGGTGACCTTTCATCTGGCAGGAAGCTAAATCCCTGCCTATTCCCAAAATGATTATCTGAGGAAATGTGACAGCACCTCTGCATTGGATTAATTCAGAGGACAACGGTGACTTATTCACTTACAAATTCTGACCAATTCTCAGTCAGAATGGTCAAAATGAAGTCAGCCACAATGCAGTGTTACATGTCACATCTGGAATGTGTGTTGTAGCTGTACTTCAGTCTCAAGGCAATTATTTCAATCCCAAACCCAGTTGTTGTAAATAAATCTAATTAATTAGAATGTTTTTCCTGTGCCTTTGCACAGGAAAAAACTCAGCATTTCAGCAGAACCATAAACACCAGAAGTAGATTCTTGCTGCTGTTGTGCTCAGTTGCCCTAATTTATAAGAAATGCTCTCCAGTTAAACCTCCATCTATTTCCCACCCACACAAACTCAGTTTTATCTTAGATTTCTGACACTAAATCACTTCTGTCAGAAAGCCTGCATCACTTCCCTGAAGCCTTAGTTTACTGCTACGAAAATTAAAACTACTGCATTCTGGAACATTTCTACACTGTTATTTTAGGTCCACTTCTTATTATTTCTTCTTTAATGAGCAGCACACAGCTTGCAAAAGTATTACAAACACTAAAATAAATTGTGCACGCTTCCCAAATTCCCTGGCTAGAATTCGCCTCCGGATGAGACTGCAAAAATGCTGCAATAGTTGAGAGCTGATAACCATTAGCAGTGGACATTCTCAAAAACCAGTAGACTAAACAGCTTCTTGCATTCTTAGGAAACTCTCCTCTCTCTCCGGCAAACTGGAAAATAGACACGACTAAGATTATACTGCTCAAGTACAGTGGTTTCCAGTTAATAAAACAAAATTTGCAAATGATTTCAAAATTTCTGCATGTCACGCACAACTAAAATTTTGTTTGAAGCACGTTGAAATGCTTTTATTGCAATTCGCTGCCTTTTGTAATTGAACTGCCGCACAAAACATCCTGTCGCAATGTCTTCGCATTAAAAAAGAAACTAACAAAAACAAAACAAACAAAAACAAAACAAACACAAAACAAACAAACCTCATCACCCCCCCCAAAAAAAAAAATATATAGGAAAAAAGTTTGATAGGCGAGGATTGAAGTCAATCGCACGGTGCGGGTTTCTTTTAGCAGCGGTAATTGCATGAGCGGGCCCTGCCCGGGCACCACACGCTACGAGGCCGTGCGGTTCGACCCAAGCACGCCGGGCCCCGCAGCAAGCCCCAGCGAGAAAGCTCTGCCTAGAAATCTCCGGGCACTTTATCTGTCAAAACCCAAACACACGGGTAAAAACAAGCAGGGATTCTCTGGGCGAGTTTCACGGGGCGGCCGAGGCCCGGCCCGCTCTCCCGCCGGGCGCCATGGGGCAGCGGCGGCCGCTCCGGCTGCCGGCGAGCGCCATCTGGCGGCGAGCGGGGCTGCCCGCGCCTCGGCGCCGCTCCCGGCCCGGGGAGGCCTCAGGGAGCGCGGCCTGACACCGAGCCGGGCGCTTGGGCAGCAGCAATAGACGCGCATTCCTGAAGCGCTTCAGGTTCTTCGGTTCCCATAAGGCTTTCCTTTACCCGTTCCCCATTGCTGCGCTGCTTCCAGAGGGAGCGGCTGAAATTCACCTGCAGGCCCCTCAGGCGCCGTGACATCGGTGACATTCCTCTGGGGTTCCTGGCTGGCCAGGCTCCCCACACGGCTCTGTCACCTCCGGGGCTTGACCGTCGCTCACAGAGTAGTGCCAGCCCTGGTGTGATAAAAGACATCTTGAAGACATTAACTCATGCATCTTTCACTGTTAAAATTTTTTAAACAATTTCTGCTGCAATTATTTCATGGGTCTGCATGTACCTCAGCATCACCTGTGTTGCCAGTCTGGCCACGGGCATTGAGCAGCAAGAGCAAGGCCGCATTATCTCTTTCTTTGGTTGACAGGTTAATTCTACAATCCATTATTTTCATGGGCAATAAATTTCACAAGGAAACTCGTCTCTTGGTAACACTGTGAAATATTTCCCCTCGCTTTTGCCTTTTACCTAAATGATATGGCTGTTGTGAGTCAAGTGCTGATAACATCCCTCTGTCCTGACCCAGGGCTAATAAACATTTCTGACAAAATTTTTCAAATACAATTGCAACCTCCTTGTCAACTGCCTATTTTCAAAAGACAAGGCTTCCCCACAAGCTATTTTACAATTCTACTAAGAGCTGTACTCTGAATAACAGACCTGAGTATTTGTGAACATTATGTGGAGATGTCTCACGGCTGAGGATCAATTAGGATGTTTAAGCCCAGCACGGGCAAATGGGTGACAAAATTATGACAGCGTTAATGCCTTGGCAATACTATTTTATACAGCCATCTATGCACTAAGAGTATTTTGCCCATATAATTTTTAAGGTATCTGGCAAAACCATTTTTCTTCAACTTACTTGGTAGAATATACATTGGCAAGATGTTGATTATGATCTGAAAGTGAGGCATTTAACTCACAGTTTAAATTTCGATAAGCTTCTGAGACATTTATTTACATATTGTGAGAAAAATAACTTTCTGAGGTTAAAAGCCAGCTCCATGTTTTAAAGACATGAGCTATCAAGACCTTACTTCAGAAGTCCTATATCTTTGCATTAATTATTAACCCATTGCTTCCCTGTCATTAATTAAATGGCAATGACCTCAACACTTTGTTGCTGGGCAAGTATAAGAAAGGTCAGCAAACTTTGTGTGAATGATGAGGTATTGAATATCGCCAGCAAGGTCTCCTTCATGTTCTTGAATGCAATCCAATGTGATCAAGTACAGCCTCATGTCTTTTCTTGGACATTTTACAAGGTTCACATAGGGTGATTCAAAGGGATAATTAGGTAACAGAAATACTAGTGTTGACATAATAACATTCCTTCTAAAACAAATATAATTACTCTCTCTCTTTTAGTAGTAAATGAAAATCACAGAGATGTTGAGAATAGCAAAGTGGAGTATTTTTCCACTCAATTTGTCCACCTAGCTGATAGTACAGACTGATCTTTTTGCATTCTATACCATGCACAGTGCCATTCTACTTCAAAACTGAGCACTTAAAGGGATTAGTGTTTGTTGATTGCTTTCATGACATAATATAGTCTTGTTCTCCTCTATGCTTTTTACCCATAATCTTTTATTTCCAAGGAGAAAATTCTGATTAGCCCTATGCTTTGAATAGCAGAATTATTTCCTAGAGTGTGACAATTGTGTAATCACTCAAATAAGCCAGTGAACAAGCCAGTAAAAATTTATCCCCAGCATAACAATTCTGATTCAATTGAAATTAAAACAGACAAAAATCCACAGCACAGACTTAAGTTGCCTTGGGGCTTCAACAAGTGAAACCTCTCAGGCTGGAAATACCTGTTTTGATTTCTTAACCAGACCAATGCATCACCCTTACAGAATATGCTGTGTGTTAAAATACAGCAACAGAGACCAATGAAACCAGTTCCCAATCAAGCTGAAATTGCTTTAGTAAATATAAAACAGAATTAACATTGTAGCTCATATAGGCATCTGGGTTTGGAAATGAATTATGAAAATCAGATTTCTAATAACTATTTTTTCAGAGATGAACTGAACTTTTACTGGTTTAAGTTAGAATAGAAAATAATGCATGTGACTTTTCAGAGAGACATGGGGGGCTTGTGGAGCACTGAAGTCAGAAAAAGCAGTGATGATACAATTTCTGATAACCTGGTGGTTTGTGCAATGACAAAGTCATGGCCAGAATGGCTTTAATTCAATGAGTGGTTAGAAGATAAAGAATACACAATGTACCCTAGAGCCCTCCTGCACCACAGCTGAGATGAAGACTCTATGGCTGTACCTGGAGTACTGCCCAACATTAACTTCTGCTTTCTTTGAAGAACTCTGAAAAATGTGAAAGGATTTCCAGAATGACTTTAAAGAATTATATAAAGCCCAGGGAACCTAATAACAGAACTTCAAGCTACTTAATTTGTTGAGGAGGAAGCTCTGAGTTGATTCAATTGAATATCTGTGCAGAAGATTTCTAATAGCCAAAGGACAGGAAGATTCTTTAGCTGGAAACTAAGCCAAACAAAATGAGAGCAGAAATAGGACCACATTATTCCCAAAGAGCGTAATTAACTCCTGGAATTATCTACTCAGGAAGCAGGTGTTTCTCCATCATTCTTAGTCTATCTGGGGCAGGCATGAGCTTTTCACAACAGCGTCTGGAAAGAGACATACTGAAACCTGCTGAAAAACATTGCTGCAGTCTGTCCAAACATTGAAAGTGCCAGCTTGCCCTGGTGCAGCAAGAAAAGCTTGTGATTCAGCATGAAGTTCCCGCTGCTGCCTAGCATTACGGACACCAGTAGGCTGTGTAGAAGCTATTTCAAGTCTTCCTGTTTGACGTAGCAGCTGAGCTGAGTAAAAAGAATATGTTAGAGTAATTTCACAATTATAAGCTGCACCTGATTATAAGGTGCACATCTGGGTAGCCGGATAGACCACAGGATTTATCCATATATAAGCCGCACCTGAATATAAGCCGCACTTTTTTTTTTTT
>VRYO01001878.1:33407698-33450375 GCA_009812075.1 Sialia sialis
CATCCAGTCATGAGTACAGGAGAGGCTTCTGAGTCCTTCCACTAACATGGTGGCCACACTCATATGTGTGATTCAGCAGTCAGGAGTCCCTCTTTGTGTGAGAAATATTTCCCCGCTTTTAAAGAAAAGGTCTTTTGCCCAGGATGAATTTTGGCTCTTCATCAGTTTTCAGTTACTTTGTTTTGATGGAGAAATACCTATTTTGATGAGAGGCAATGTCCTGGACAGTATGGTATGACTTGTCAGAAGCAAATTAGCTTGTAATCAGATTGGCAGTGTGTAGCTGCAGGGATTTTTGTAGTCAGCAAGATGACTACACTAAATTTAATGGAAGTTCAGAATAACTATTTAACATTACATTGGCTACAGTGTGATGAAACAAGGCTATAGCTCTAGAACAAATTAACAGACTGTCATTCCCCTCTCATCATGAGCTGGCAGCTGCTGCTGTCATCAGTATTTGCCTCCCACATCAGTAGGTTTGGTTCTGTGTCTCACAGCAAAGCTGACTTCTAGAACACTAGTTCATGTGCTTGTGAGTGTTCACATAAGCATGTAAGTACCTTTGTGAATGTGATCACAACTTGAGTTCCATTAAAGTACGTACTAGATTAAGAACTACAGCACTTGAAAATAATAGACATCTTCTGAATTAGGGCCAGAGTCCAGAAATATATTAGGTGTAACAAAATAAGCAAGGTCTTAGTTGAGTAGATCTTTGGCTATCTCCCCTCAAATGTTACAGAAATATCAGGCAAGCTGACACTTGGGGAATAGAAATGCAAAGCCTTAAAAAATGTGCAGAATTGCTTCGCCCCCCCATCACATTATTCTAGCTCTTATGATTTATCTCCATAGTTGTTTATTTAAGCTTTCTATATTTATTATTTAAAAACCTGGTGTCATTTAAATGATTAAACAAAACAGGGGCCATCTACAAGGAATATGAAAAATGCAAATCACAATGTTCAATGCCAATAGTTTAAGGAAGAAACTTAAACCAAAGTTAATTTTAAGGCTGCATCTTTCTCTTACATGTTTCTTAAAACTGAGTTAGTTCTTCTTCACTCTGAAAATATCTGATGACACAGTAAGTCTTCATATTTAGTGATTTATATTTCAGAATATTCTTCAGATAGCAACCTTGGCCTGGCTGTGAGCCAGACAAGTCTCTTTGTGTTCTTTTCTTTCATTCAGCTTTTAAAAATGCTTTGCTTTCAAGTTTTTAGCCTAGAGCTGTAAAAAGGCAACTTGAGACAATAGAGATCTCAGGATATTATGTGATTCATAGGAGACATACCAAATTTTAAAAGCACTTTCAGTCTGGAACTTTAACAGCTTCAATTAAAAACTGTGTTTTAGCCGAAATAAATGGAGATCCTCAAAGACAATTGTACTCTAAAGCTGGAAAGCAACTTTTTCTAGAGCATATGCCAAGCTGTATTTTCTTTGTCAATTTAGAGGTTAAGGGCAGCTCTGGTAGAAGATGGATGGGAGCAGAGGGATGCTATCTCATGGAAAGGTGATACCAATCAACCAATTGGCAGCACCTTGCCTCTGAAGGACAGGGACTGCCAAATGATTTCGCTGGATTCAGAAGAAACTAGAAACTTTTGTCTTCCACAGATGAATTTTCAAATCATGGA
The DNA here is from genome assembly GCA_009812075.1 of Sialia sialis. Classification (NCBI taxonomy): domain Eukaryota; kingdom Metazoa; phylum Chordata; class Aves; order Passeriformes; family Turdidae; genus Sialia; species Sialia sialis. The sequence continues at coordinate 33,409,345 of VRYO01001878.1, forward strand.
ATTTCCCAGCACTGTCCCAAATTGCCCTGTGGGCCATTTAGAATAGTCTCCTGTGTCACAAGTTTGGCCTTTGATAATCCTTTTCTTTGTGTGCATAATCAATATGACAGAATTTAACATTATCTCTTGATTTCAAATGCCAAACACTCTGAAGCATAGTAATGGAGGGTTTATTCTTTTTTTGATCTTGTTGTATGTACTATATGTCCCTTTCATCCTTAGCAGCAGTGAAAACAAAGTCAAACTCACACAAATACCATTTCAGCACTGAGCAACAGGCTGCATCCTATGTCCAGGCTTTCATTGGTCTCTAGCAAGAGGGACTTGTAACAACTGCTGCTGAATCTGGAGTGTGAATGGAAAAAGGGAAAACAAGACAAGCTGCTGAAAGGATGATCATCATCTGTTCTCCAGAGTTTCTTCTTAGGCTCTGATTATCCTTTTCACAATGCTTGCACCAGAAAGCCATGGCCAACATGCAGCACACGTGTGTTGAACTGTAATCATGACACAGCTGAAGGTGTTAGGCATCAGAATGATTTTTTCTTACACAAGGACATGCCAGATTGACCAAAATATGCCTCAAGTTAGGCACTGCAAGAGAATTGTCTTTCTTCTGAAATCTTTTATTCATTACTGGAATTACTGTTCATATAGCCAAGGCAAATTTTATAGATAAATTTTACAGACCCGGTGTTCCTGGAGCTGTAGACTCTTTGACTCTCTCATTGCTAGCCCTAAGTCTAACCCTAATGCCAGTCCTAGCACTGAGTTTTTCCCAATCAGAAAGATGCAGGAGCAGCAAGGCTGGGGCCCTGCCAGGATCACCCTGGCATGCCTTTTCTACCACCAGTGTTCCTGGAGCTGTAGGTTCTTTGTTTCTCTGAACCCTAATCCTAACACTAGCCTAACTCCTAATCCTAGCCCTCACCCTAACCCTATCTTGTCGGTTTTCCAGATCAGAAAGATGTAGAAGCAGCAAGGGTGGGGCCCTGCTGGAATGGCCTTGGGGTGCCCATTTTCAGCCCTAGTGTTCCTGAAGATGTTGGCTCTTTGACTTTCTGAGTCTTAACCCTAAACCAAAGCCTAACCTTAGCCTTATCCCTAGCCCTAACACAAAACAAAAACTACACCTTTACTTGCTGCTGCAACATCTTTCTGACCTGGAAAATCCATAGGATTAGTCGGCTAAGGACTAGTGCTAGGGCTGGGGTTAGGGTTAGGTTTACAGTTAGGGTTGAGAGAGCCAAAGACCCTGCTCCAGGAGCATTTGGACTGGAAAAGGCATGCCAAAGTGATCCCAGCAAAGCCCTGTGTGTGAGCACAAGAACTGGACCTACATTGCTTAAGGTCTAAGCAACTGCTGAGGCTGGTGAACAGCCTTCCTCTTTCTGGCTGATACTGGATAGGTCTGCTTGCTGCATGAATTGCCTGCAGCAGTGTGTGGCTTCTGCTAAACAAGAGCAGAAGAACCAGGTTTCAAGTTGTGCTGAAGCCTGTTTGCTTACCCACAGTGATAACTAAGGCTGTAATAACTGCCTTCTCATTATGGCTGAGATGAGAGCAAGACAGCTGCTATTTCAACAGATCACCAAACATGTGCAGAGGCATGGAATATTTTACTTCCTGAAGCCACCTGTCCCATACTTCACTAAGTTACCTGCCAAAAAAGAGAAACAGCAGTGTTTTCACTTGCTCTGTTTTTGTCCAAGATTTATTTGTAATAAAAAAAACTATTTCTATTTCATAAAAACAGATTTATCTTTAATTTCATTTCCTGCTTTGATGGAAAAACATGGCAGGGGAGAAAGCAATAACCCATCACTTCTCTTCAGTTACTAGTTGATGCTTCTGAGAATTTAGCAGCCCGTGTGAAAAGGCTTTAAATCATGGAAAGCTATTTTCTGTGTGCCTTTGCATTACTTCAGAAAATTCACCATAATGACTTCTGGTCACAGCATTTCCTGATTGCAGGATTGCAACTTACTCCTGTACATGACAGTGCAAAAATACAGTGTTTGTGGTTGGATTGCCCAGGAAAGCTGCACCTGCAGGGAGCAGGGGGCATGTGATTGCTTTCCGGAACAGTTGAGCTGCTAGCTTTGTGGCAAAGGCCTTGAGCTGGAAAGATTGCGTTCATTGTGTTGGGGGAATTGCTGAAGCCTGACATATGTGTGAAACATTTGTCTGCTTTCCTTTCTGTGATTACAGTAATTTCATTAAATAAAGCAGGAGACCTCAACATTTACAATGTAAGCATTCTCATCTGTGCCCTTTTCCTTTAAAGCATCACCCATCACATTCTTTAAGCTAAGGGCTATCACCTTAACCAAAAAGTCCAGTGAAACTGATATTTCTGTCTAAGCTACACTTTTATAAATTTGTACCTCAGAAACGTTGGTTAAGCTTTTGTTATTGATGCTATTTTTCTTTGTTGAACAAATATTGCCTAACTATTACTAGTATAGGTTGAGTTATGATTACTGCAGATCTCATAAATGGAATCAGGTCACTGAGCCAAATCTCAGTAACTCTCTTCCTCATATCCTCTTAACAATGAACCTTCCAGGCTGCTCACATATACATACTATCCATAGTTTGCACTACAGAGGGGAAATTCCCTGCTAGGCAGATCCTTAGAGCCATACAGCCTGAATCTATCAACAGAATGGTGAAAAGTAGACATAAGGGAAGAAAGAGATCATGCAGCATTGAGTAGGTCAAACCTCCACATCCCAGGTAAGCTGGTGAGAGAGAATGCACAATCAACACAGCAGTGGGGACTAAGGCAAGCCAACCCAGCTGCCTCAAGTTTGTCTTTTTCTTCTTTCTTTTCTTTTTCTTCTTCTTTTCTTTTTCTTATTTCATATGTGGGACTGTGGGAAATATCTATAAGGCTTGATTTGATCTAAGACACAGGAAAGGAAGGAAGGAAGGAAGGAAGGAAGGAAGGAAGGAAGGAAGGAAGGAAGGAAGGAAGGAAGGAAGGAAGGAAGGAAGGAAGGAAGGAAGGAAGGAAGGAAGGAAGGAAGGAAGGAAGGAAGGAAGGAAGGAAATGATCACACTATGGACAGGCATGAATATCTAGGAAAGGAATGTCCAGGAAAAATTAGGGTAAGTTGTTCTTCCTCTTAAAGCAGAACTGCTGACAACTATGCATGCATGACTATAGAAAGAAAGAACTGAAAATAGGTACTCTTAAAGGAGAATAAAGCCTTCTCGTTTTTATTTTTTAATAAAGAAAGTTTCCTGGTCGGAACAGGTTTTCACATAGCCGTGTGAGCTCTGCAGTTTGAGGTACAATGAGTCACTGGACAATGAGATTGAGCTAGGGGACTGTGCCTTCACAGAGAACTTCTTGTGCTGTTTCATGTCTGTATGTAGCTTTTCCTTCTCTTTGCCATTTGGTTTTTTGCTAGTGTGATTTGCAATAAGAACATTACAGCACTGTTATAAAATATTTTTAGAATAATCGTAATTCTTGACACACTTTGCAGTATGAATGACTTGATGGTGTATAGTCTTTATTTGTGGAGTGAGTGTCCCACCAGTTTGAAATGAGTCTGGAATCCTCAATAGGAAATGAGGAAAGAGGAGAAGCTAGCTGAATTAAACTAAAAAGACCTAAATGTGATGACATTGAAGCTGTTTGCAGTGTGAGAAAATCACTTATCTAGGAGGCAAAATAGTTTCAAAAGGCTGGATAATTGCAAAAAGTCTACTGGGCCACTGCATAAGGAGTGTAGGAGGTTCTAATAGCTAATGACATAATTTATTGATTTTCTGAGACTAAAGGATCTACTTTATAGCTAGCAATTTCTGGAAGTCAGCACACAAAATAGTGCTGAGATTGAATGACTTTGCAGGATTACCTGTCCACAAAACCACCAGTGATTGCAAAGCTCTTCTGCTGCGACAGCAAATCAAACAGAAAGTACTTTATTTCTCCAGTATGCAGCTAGATTAAGAATTTGATGGGACACCACAAGTTTAGCAATTCATCACACCAAAGCAAGGGGCAGAAACTGCAGCAGGAATAGCACGGGCTCTTTTGAATGGCACAGCTGGTACAGGACCAGACTCTCAGCACCAGGGTGTCTCTTGGGGGAGACATCAACATTCACAGGTACTGGGATCTCACTGGGTCCAAAACCCAGCAGCTTCTATTTGTATAAAGACAAAACACTACCATTCCATTGAGCTCCTGGTAACATGTTTGTTATCTAAATTGGAGGAGAAAATAGTCTACCACAGGTGCTTTAAATGTTGCTAATCCTCATTTCAAAATATATGTTCGTGTAGGGTTCATGAACTGAGGCAAGTCCAGACATTGACTTGGGCCTCAAAATGCATTAATAATTGCTGAGTGATGGCAGAGAGACCTGCTAAAACTGTCTGGTAGGTGCAGCGGCATCACACAAAAACAAACAAGATACAGATCAGGCAGAAAGAGTAAATGGATACTGTGTGAGGACATCCAATAAATTCAGGAGACCAACTGTAAAGGGCTTGAATTTTACAATACATAACAAAACCACTTTCAAATGAAGCTTGATTCAAGATTTGCTGCATCTATGTTTTAAGACAGAAAAAGTTGTGAAAATCAGTAAAAGAAGAAAAGTTATAGAAAAACTGGTGCTTCTAAAGCCCCTATGGGAAAAGCATTCTACAAAGCTTTCTAGAAGAGTTAGCTCAAATTGATACATTTGCTAAACCTCTATGTTATGAAATAGTGGGATAAGGACAGGGAGAGAGAATTCGTTTCAACTGCCATGCTTCAAATCATTCCAAGGTTTTAAAAAAATATATAAGCTCTACCTCTAAGCAAAAATTATTGAAACTGTTGGACATCGCAGTTGGCTAAAGTCTTTCAGAAAGAAACTGGAATATACTGGGACAGATGAAACCTAAAATTACATTTGAAAAAGAAGCTTGTTACAAACTCATCCACTGTTCTACACTACTGCAAAAAAGAGGTAGACCACTAGATACAGAAGTATTTCATCTAACTGGAGGAAGATGAAACTTGTTAGTTACTGTGGTAGTAATAAAAGCTGCACTCACACCCATCTCTGTAATAATTTCAAGAACACCTGTAGCACGGCATAAAAATCACCATCTGTAAGCCACAATTAAGGATATATTTGCTTTATTTTTCAAGGTATACTCAGTCTACTTCCACTTTAAATAGAGACTGAAGACAATAAGAAGCAGTTTTAAGAAACATTAGCTTACCAAAATATTTTGCTGTAAAACAGGCTGGAGTTTAGAAAAAATGCTGCCTTCACCAGCAAAGAATTCTTTCCCTGGTTCCCTATAGTGTTAAAAACCACTACAGACAATCACTTACTTGGTATGCATGAAAAATTTATATTGAAAAGCCCTCAAATGCACACTGGGAATCTAAAAGGTTTTGCCACAGGTCACTGTCCTGTCACTTAAATGTTCACACAAATAAGGCAGTGGACATGACCTTTGCTTTTGAAAGCCCAGTTATGCCATTCATGTCTGAGAGTCTCAGTCAATAAAATATCTCAAGCTATCTATTATTTTAGCATTTGAAGCAGAACATAGCAGTAAGCAAGTAGCAAAAAGCACAGTCTGTGTTTTGCTACAGGATGAGTAAAACCCCAAGGAAATTGAGAATAATTAATTCTTCTTTAAACAACAGACTCTAGTACAAAAAAAGGATTCGTTTGTAACTCCCTAGTGGCCACAGAGACTGTCACATAGTATTTTTCATAAAGTATTTAACTCCACAGGAGGAGTTTCTGCTTGGCCTTCTCAGAATTGTACAGTCAAGAGGTGAGCCTATCTTACTACAGGAGACAAAAAGAGCTCAGAGAACTTAATCTCTGAGCCACAGACACACTTGATGTCTAGAAATACACTGGGGAAAAGAGAAACACCAAAGAAAGACCAGATACCAGCATTGGCATAATCACAAATATACATTGGTTGTCTACAACCTAATACAAATTTTCTGATAAGGCCAGTGAAAATGAATTGCTTCTTAATTTGCACTCAGTAAGTTTGTGATGGCTAATGTAACACTTGTAATTCAATGACTGGAAGTCACCTCCAGTCTGACATAGTTCATCAGTGTGGCAGACTTCCCTTGGAAACTCTTTTCAGCACAATTCCTTTCCCCTTTTTGTGTGGTCTTATTGCACAGTTGCAGTCGGGATTTGTCTCACTTATTTGTTGCAACTGCTGATAACCCCACTCCTTTCCAGGGCCTCAGATCTTACAGTGTTTCAATATTCCCTTTGTTAAGTTCAAGGTTATAAAAGGGATATTAATGGGCTTAAATCTATGGGTTCAAGTCCCTCAATTAATTGTTCCTCAAAAGCACCTTATGATTGCCATTGCTTTTATTCATTGATTTAATTGTGTCATTCAGGTACAATAATATAAAACAGGTAAATTGTGGCAACACCTGATATTTATTTCTGAAATATTAGTAGACATATATTATATATTTACACTGTTCTACATACAAAGGTTTATGATTAATTTGTTTTAAGATGGCCATACATACAGTAGGAAGTTGGTTAAGCTGTGGGCACAGTTTATGTAGTTCACTAACTAAGAAATCCTATAAGTACAAGAAAATCTGAGTAGCGATAAGTGATAAGCTGGTCTTTCACAGCACAGAGACTATGTAGTTTCATTTATAGAACTATAATTAGATTTCAGTAGATGCATGGTCTGTATAGTCTGAAAAAGCCAATATGTATCAAATACAACCTGAATTATGATGAAACTGTGAAAAAATGTCTTCTTTTATGGATAGCAGCTCCTGAACAGAATGGGGATCACAGATTTTATCCAAATGATTCTTTGAAATTATTTCAAAAACATCACATTATTGTCCTACCATCCTGCCATAATAATAATAACAGAAAGTTTGATCCAGATATTTACCAAGTAGGGTATGTTTTGGGTCCAAATGTGCCCAATAATAGCCTGGCAAGCCACACAACTGCCATTTCACTGGGTTTATCAAGCCATTGTGAAGCCTCAGTAGAGGGCATGCCGCCATCACATCCATTATTGACCACACTGCTCAGCATCTGCAGTATAATTTGTCACACTACAATCACATTGCAACCCTTATTTGAAGCCTTACTGACACATTTACTTTGAGGAACCAAAGGTCTGTACAGCAGAGTCCAAAGACAGGTTATTAAGTGAAAACCAAGGAGATGACATTGTAATATCAGTGAGGAATAAAATGTTATTAAAATAAAAATTCCACTTTTAACCTTTGTGGAATAGCCCTGGATTGTGCACTGGAGTCATGCTAATGGAGAAAAAAACCCTGCAGATAGATTGGATAGGATTATAATAGAACAACTGAACTTCTCCCATTTTTCTCAAACAGCCTGAGTTGTATCCTCACAGTATGTCAAATAATGACTGAAAAACACAGCTATTAAGAAGGATGCAGTATTTTCAGTATGACAAGGTTGAAGTAACTGCTTTATGGGAAATGAAGAGCACCAGATTGGAGTATGAAAATCTGCAGATGAGTAGCAGATGGCAAATGAAGGCATGTGAATACATGCACCTCATACTAAGTCAGGCTAATTTACTAAAAATTTGTGTTCTGCTTTTGCAAGTTTGCATTGGTATCAATTTTCTGCAAGTGTTCATTAAGAGTTAAAGCTGAATCAGATATTGCTTTCATATTGTTCTCCCTCAACTGCAAATATTTGCATATTTTTAAAGCACTGTAATTGAGTTTACCATGTTCCAAAGCTCACAGGCACCAGGCAGCCCTATGGGTGTAGGTGCAAGTCTGTACACATCTACAACCCCGTGGAATTTAGAAACCCTGTATGTAACAACTTTTCTCCATTGACTTTGTGTGCAGAATAAGCATCATTTTTGCCAGATTGACGTCTCATTAATATAATTGCTCCAATACATACAGTAATTTCACGATTATAAGCAGCACCTTTTTCATTGAAGAATCCAGCCTACCCCAGTAGTGCGGCTAATCATCAGGTGTGGCTTATTTATGGACAAATCCCAGCGAAATGCCAACCTGGAAGTGAGAGCTGGCCGGGGAGGGCACCTGGGGCTGCCTTTAAAGGCTTCGCTGGTCTGTGAAAACTGTTTGCAACTTCAGCACCTGACACCAAACCCCGCGCTGGCGCGATTCTGTTACTAACTCGTTACTTTGTCGCACATGGATCCTCACTGTTTTTAAAAAAAAAAAGCGCGGCTTATATTCAGGTGCGGCTTATATACGGACAAGTCCCGTGGACTACCCGGATGTGCACCTTATAATCAGGTGCATCTTATAATTGCAAAATTACTGTAATTATTTTTGGATTGTGATTAGAGGAATTCATGATACGCAATGCACAGCCATTCTAAAGAACCCATGGTGTTCTTTGGAGCCAAAAGAGACAACAGCTAAACAGTTAAACAGTGTTCCTCGAGTATGATATCTTAATGTGCATCAGAAAAGCACAGAGTCTGGTGTATGTGGGCTCTTACATCTGCATCTGCTTGCATCTTGGGAGTACCTTCAGTCACTGTGAAGAAATTTACAGCTGATGTACATTCAGGACAGAAGCCCAGATTAATGCATTTGGAACAATGTGTTCTTGCTCCCATTCTCATAATGAAATTTGACTTGAATGGGAGCAGTGCTGGGCTCTCTGCAGCTACTGATTACACATGTCAATATTAGACTGTATTTCAGTGATGCTGTATTGTGCATAAGAATATAACATCGTGGTGTTGTTGTGATTCAGCAGGCAACATAATTACATGGATTGCAAGTGAAAATATAGCACTATGGATTAATAGCTCATCTCAGCCTTTATTTATCTGGACCTTTGTTTACTTAATTAGGAATTATTACAAAGTCAAATCTCTATTTATTTTTCTGATTATGGCCTTGTTCTGAATGTAGATACACTGAGAAGCCCTTGTTGATGTGACCAAGCAGGATATCTTTTTTTTTTTTAAATTTACTTTGGAGACTTCTGACACCAATTGCTAGCATGCTTGCAGTCTCAATCACATTGAAAATCTAATAGCAACATGATCTTCGAATAACAGCCATGTGTTGTTCCTGCATGAAGAAAAATCACTGCCACTCTGTTCTGAGAGACTACTGGAGGCCAAGATACACTTCCCTGTAATTTCAGGTAAAGGAGACTGATTTTTTTTATCAGAATTACATTTTAACAGGATATTAGAAAATATTTTCCACCTTGTATCCACAGCAGTATGAAAGATATGTATGAAAAATTGTTATCAATGTCTGCAAACAGTAAGCTTATCTAGTACAAGTGTTATAACTATCTGAGGTAGTATCTTACAGTTCTATATATTTATCCTTAAAATAAGGAAACAATCCAAGTCACAGTTCATAAATACGGAAAGCTGGCACAGAGAGATCTAGTGGCCATCCTAATTCTGCAGAAAAAGAATGTGAAAAAAAAAGAAACAAAGCTTGAATTCAAGCCATATTAGAATCTCTCTTCTCAGAAAGAATAGAAACCAATTCTTGTTAGGTAATTACTAGGATATAACCCAGATTTTAAAAGTCCTCAATCAACAGCAGGAGTTCTCATTTGATTTATACCTCATCATAGGTATGAAATGGCTTAGACATTTCATGATCAAACTTGAGGTTCAAAATGAGTACAGTAATTTCACGAATATAAGCTGCACCTTTTTCATTGAAGAATCCAGCCTACCCCAGTGGTGCGGCTTATATTCAGGTGCAGCTTATAATCGTGAAATTACTGTAACTAAGTTTTAACAGTTTTCTCCAATGCAAGACCCTTCATGTTCTCACAAGATAAAAAAAAAATGCTTTTCCAGTTTAAATATCTAACAGAACAAAATGGTCTCAGGGTAAAACCGATCATCTGAATCAACCTGGGCACTGTGAAGCCTTCCAAATAGTTATTTGGTAACAGTTAATAGCAGAAATAAGAGAGAGAGAGAATTTCATGGACAAATGCAGCAAGTGTCTTGTGATTCAGTCACAAAGATACATGGTCCCTGGCAAATCAATCTCATGGAAACTGATGTGTTAGGAGTAGTTAATGATTGACTTGCTATTTACAGAGGTTTCACTTAGCCTTTCCTGCTGTCTGTACGTTGTCTTTCAGCCATTACAAACAGTGGCAGCTTTCCTGTCTTATAAATACACATTTGTAGATGTAGTTTCAGAAATTCAAAGAACCAGCAAATAAAATCAGCACCACGGTTAATTACCACATTTTATTATTAACACCAATATATGTAACATTCTAATATAAATCTTTCTTTTATGAAGCTGTTCATATACCCTACAACATTTTCAAAAGAAAGTGGCACAGGAAGCACCTTCACAACATTACTATGTTTAGTTTACTGTTATTAATTCCAGGTGGACGTGGTGAAATCTATTAATGGACATCTCCAAGTACAATGTTAACTATGTAATTGATACAGTGACAGAACCATGGTGGTTCATCCTAAAACCTCAATGATACTTGGCAGATTTTTAGTTAGAGCTATCCTATATTTACAGCAATTCTATTGAGAAAAGTCTGAACTCTGATCTGCAAACAGTCTGTCCTATGTTTTTCAGTCTTTTTTTAAATCAGTGCTGAGTTTGCAGTAATATGATTATGTTTTGCACCAGGAAATTATATGTTTTCAGTACTAAAGTGACATTTTCTTTCTTTGAGTTTTCATGTTTATTGCTAGTATGAAAGTTGCAATATTTGAACTTCATTATATATTAAATTTGAGATTTCTAAACTGAATATAAAAAAAGAACTACAGAAAGAGAATAAACGAGAATTGAAAGGAGCCTGGAGAAGGGTAGCAAAGATGTGCAAGCTCTCTGCAATATATCAAACAAAAAAAGGAGGTAAAATTATACAATATACTGGGTTGGAAGGGACCCATCAGGATCATCAACTCCAACTCAAAAGAATAGGAATGAGGAGTAACAGGAAATTAGTAACTCACAACTAGCTAAAATAACAAAAATCCTTGTTTGCACTGAGGTTTATTCTAACGAGAGTAATGTAGGGCTTCACTATGCAGCAGGAGAAGAGCCACAATAGAAAGTTAGTGCCCTGCCAGCAAGTTTTCTTCCTTTGACACCTGCTAAATTTGCTCTGTGTGTGAGGGACTGCATCCCCTCCTGCCTTGAGCACAGCCTCCTCATGCCTGTATCCAAGGCTCCCTGACCAGCCAAGGTTCATGCACCTGATCTCACCCCACAAACTGCCCGGGTGTCTCCCCTGCCCCACTGCAGCACATGGGCATCCCTCCCAGTCCTGGGAAGTGCAGGGGGTCCTGCTGCCCGCTGCCCTCCAGCCATCAGCACTTGAGCTGGCAAGGAGCTGTCACACAGGTAGGGAGGGCTGTGCAGTGTCCACAGCAGTTTCATGGACTCTCCCTGTCCATGGGAGTCCCAACACAGCTTCAGGATCAGTTTTATGCAGCAGTGAAAGTTCCTCAGAAGACAACATATGTACAGCAGAAGCTGTGACTTTATCTTTTCTTCATGCCTTCACACCTCCTGCAAAACTGCAACGAAAAGAGAAGAATCCAGCTGACGCGGGAGCTGTCTCTTCCTCTGCCTCTTCCTCTTCTGTCCCAGAGCTGGCAAAGATGGATGAGCTGATTCTGCCATGGGAAAGGCAGCTGTCAGGGCTTGCTTTGTGGAAGGCTTCTGGATGCCTATGACCTACCTAGCTCTGAGACAGCTCAAACACACTGTCCTTGCATCTTGATGTTTTCCATTATCTCCCTCATTACACACACTAGAAGATCATATACGCAGCATCCAATAAAACAAGGGTATCAAGCACAATCTCAGAGTCGTGATTACAATACAAGTAACTGACAAACTCACAGAAGACAGAAAATTGAGACCAACTGTAAATACTTACCAATATTAATCAATAATATTAAAAATTAACTCCTGTAGAAATTGCACAGTTAAAAGCTTGGGCAGACATGGACAGATGCAATTTCCAAAAATCACGTCTGCAGTTAGAAAGAAATATTTTAATATATCAAAACAGCTCAGAGACAAAGTACAATAAAAGTTAGCAAGTAGGAGTATTTGTTCTGTTTTACCAGTGGAAAACATTTGGGGTCACTTACTTTAGGGGCAAGTAAGATGAGAGATGGCAGTGACAGAAATATTTCTTCTTGGCTTGGTGTAGTGTTACTGCACTGTTATTCAGTTTTTTAGAACTCCATGCAGTGGTGCTGAGAAAAATAAGATGAATTAATGTATTGTTGGTTTTTTACGCTTCTTTTCACTTCCTTCAAGCACTATGCCCTCAGCATAGAAATTCAAGTGGGACCAAGGAGCAGTCTGGAGAGGTCTGCTGCACTAGAGCAGGGTAGAAGTGAGAACTAGACTTGCTTTAGGAGCACTTAGTACTCTTTGAGTGGATGGATGCAGATAAATGGCTACAAGTAACGCCATTCATGTAATTTTGTTAATTTGAAATGCACCCAGCAAATGCCAAGTTGCTGGTGCTGTTCACTTGAACAGTCCTAGTATGGAAGTCCTGTCATGCAACAGGGGCTGAGGTTTCAGAGGCAGAACTTGAACCATCCAGTGTTTGGAGCAGCTGTAACACTTGTCTTCTGTCTCATCATGCTCACGAACTATTCAAGCATACATGTTCTCTACACTCACATTTATCCTAGCACAAACTGAGTAGCTATTTATCAAAGTGAACAGCAATCCATGGTACAGGAGGGTTCTGAAAAGCAAGGATTTATATTCCACAGTGATCAAAAGGCAGGTGTAAAGCAATCCCAGTACACTGAATCTATGCATAAAAGGCTATGTACAAGTTACTTACAGGTGCTCAAAAAAGTATAAAAAGCCATGGAAGGAAAAAATACATAAAGAAATACACTGGAAACATTGCAGCAGCGCTGCAATGATTTAAGAGGTCATTAAGATATTGTACAAGGTACATTTTGGAGAGAAGAAAACACACAGTAAAGAAGTCGGAGCTTTAACTGGTACGTGACTTCTGGACTTTTAAAGTTTTCAGTATTATCTGTTATCTTAAGGGCTCGAGTCTTCCTGGATGAAGAGGACTCAGATGATTGCATGCGGGAGTCATTGCGCTAAGGGGAAATTCTAGGCGCCAGAAGACGCCGAGAAAATCCCCGACCTGCCCGGGGCTCCATCAGCGAGCAGGGGCAGCACCGGCCCCGCGGGCAATACCCCGGCGCAGGGTCACCGCTGGGAAGGGGGGAGCCTGGCAGGCCCAGGGGAACTTCAGGTGGCCGTGGCAAAGTAAGAACGATGTCAGCAAGGCTTTAGAAAGCCTGAGAGACACCAGGGAAAAGACGGGGTGACCGGGTCCGCCGGTCACCGCCGGCCTTGCGGGGAGCAGGGCTGCGGCCCGGGCCCTTCCCGCACATTCGGGCAGGGCCGGCCGATGCGGGGAGGCCGCCGCTCCGGCGCGACACCGCCCCGGCTGCGATGCTCCGGGGCGGGATCGGCGCTTCGCCACTCCCCGCCACCCCCCGGGTGGCCCCGCGGGAAGACACCGGGCGCCGCCCCGGGGATCCTGGGCCCCTTCGCCAGCCCCGCTCGTCCCCACCCGGGCTCCCCCGGCCACTGCCCCCACCCCTTCGGCCTCCGCCTTCCCCTCCCCTTCCCCTCCCGGTCCCTCCTCCCCGCCGGCGCCGGCCGTGCCCGCCTCGACTGAGGGGCGACTGCCGCTGCTGCTGCCGCTGCCGGCGGCAGCTGCGGGAAAATGTCCGAGCGCGGCGGCTTCTACCGGCAGGAGCTGAACAAGACGGTGTGGGAGGTGCCCCAGCGCTACCAGAACCTCACTCCCGTCGGCTCCGGCGCCTACGGTTCCGTCTGGTAGGTGCGGGGCGGGAGCCGGCAGGTGCAGCCGGCGAGGACGGACAATGCGGGGCAGGCGGGGGGAACCCCCGCGCCGGGCCGGGGGTGGTGTGCGGGGAGCGGGGCGGGGACGTGTCTGCCGGGCATCGCTGTGAGCGGCACCGGAGCTCCCGCCGCTGCCCCGGCCGGCGGCCCTGAGGGGCCGGGCATGCCGCGCCGTCACCCGGGCAACCGCGGCCGCCGCCGCCCCGGGCGGCCCTGCCCGCTCTTCCTCCCGCTGCTGCCCCAGGGACGCTCCCCGGGGCCGCACCAAGTGACCGCCCTGCGCGGAGCCGCTCTCCCGGGGGGAGACTTGCCCCGAAGCCGAGAATCCTGCGCAGTCATGGCGGGAGGACGGGCAGGCGGGGGCTGGGGCACGGCTGTCGGAGCGGGGTCCGGGAGGGCTCCGCGGCCCTTGCAGCCGTGGCTGTAGCGGGACATCCCGCAGGGCCCCGGGGCATCCGCGGCCGGGGAGAGTTCTGGCCGCCGAGACAATGGGAGCAGCCCCGGAGCGCGGGGAGAGCGCGGGATGCTCACCCCGTGCTTTTGCTTTCGGGGGGATCGCAGATTAGGACAGATTGCTGCCCGAGGGCTTCGGTGTCTTTAGGCGTGCCACATGTTGTCATCAAACGTTTCTCTTTCTTTGATATTTCCTACGTCAGGCTTGCGCTCTCGGGAACTCCCAGTGCAGATTGGGCTGTGACTTTAGTATTCGATACACACTTTACTACGCTTATAAAAGCTTTGAATCAGTTTTTTGGGCATAATAGTGGTGTTTAAGGGTCTTTGAGAAAGACTCGTGTTTCTTTTGTGAACTGGGTAAGTGCAATTATGTAAAACAATCCGTCATGGGCCTTTAAATGCAAGTACTACTTTAAATAAAAATACCGAAAAAAATTTCTTCATAACTTTGCTTTTTAGCATGCTCTAAACTTACTCAGCAATTCTCACTTTTTCTCCACAGTCAGATGCTAGAGAACATTTATGGAGTTTTGTATTAGTTAGTTCATTCTGTAGCTCTGTGAAATGTCCAAGTTTACGCATAAACCAGGAATATGCATTTAAAAAAACCTCTAACTATCAGCAGAAACACTCGGGACTGGTGTGAAGTATCTTTGAATTCTTATCCTTTTTTATTATTTCTAATTTATTTTTGTACCAGGGAGGTCTAGACAAATGCCATGTGAGTGTTGATGCCTGCCATTGTAGTTAGCATATGATAATCTGCTGGGAATAGTTCCACAACGACTTAATTTATTTACACTATAAAAATTTTAGTTTGTGAAATAAATGAGGAGAAATTAAACTAAGAGCTGGATGGATATACAGTAGCAGAATAGCTACTTTTGTGTTCCAATTGAAACTGCATTTCTGGTTAGTTTCCCTATTTATGCTGATATAGATTTGAGGGAAAGACCTACTTTACTGAATTTTGTAATGAGATGTGAAGACTTTTGAGAAATTGCAAAGGAAGTGAAAACATGTCGTGGTTCACTTGCAGCACAGCTGGTGCTTTGGTTTTTGAAACTGCACAGCCAAGGAAATCCTAGTAATTTTTATCAATTGCAAATCCTGGGAACTGAGATGTAAAATGGAGACTGGAAGATACTATGAGAAAGGTTTATTCTAAAATAGACATTTAAAAATAGAATATAGCAATAAAACATTGCTATATATTAATAGCTCTGTTAACATCAATGAAGTATAAACCCAAACAGAAGCTTGAATGTGAGGAAAAGGTATGCATCTCCCTGAGAAAAGCCATCTATTTTTAGTGTCTATTGAAATTGATTTTTTTTTTTCTGTCTGTGTGCATGTGCTTTACCCAGGAGACCTACGAGATAGAACCATTCCCTTGAGTAATATGCTATATTGCTTCTGTGAATAGTTGTACTCCTATTCAGTAAAATATCTAAAAACGTATTCAAGTCTTACAGAAACTACTGGAATTAAACAAATTCTTAAGTGCTTTGATGAATAGAAGCCAAAGTCCTGAACTCCAAATGCCGGCTTTGAAATAAGAACAGAATTGTTGTAACAGATTTTTTCTGCCTCAGTGAAACTCTTCCCTAGGCCTACCCTTTTCCCTTTTTCCAGTAAATTATTGGTCATAACCCATAGAATTGGGTAACTGAATTGATAACTGGTAATAAGAAACATATTGTAATTACTTGCATTTAAGGATCTTTTGCTGGCAGCTCAAAATCAATAGAACAGTTTGTGTCAGGAGGCTGTGTTTTGGCCCAATTTATTGACATTTCATATGTCTGGTAGAATTCATGTTTGAGTTAGTTGCAGATGCATCAAATATGCTATGGAGATAGAGATTACTGGTTTAAAACAGATTTTCTTTTAGAGAGATATCTGTACCAAGCATAGTGCTTTCCTGTTTGATTTTTTGTTTGTTTTGTTTAGATGTAGAATAGGTAGAACCCCCAAATCTTCCCTTCTATAAAGAGCTCTACTGCTTTTCTCACTTTTTAAATGACATATCACAAAGAACATTTGGTTTTGGAAATCCTCCAAACTCAGCTGCACTGCCAAGCAGAGTTGCACCTTAGCTTCTGTGTGAATGACAGAGAAAACTGCAAGGTCTTTCCCTCAAGTAGTTAATCCTTGCAGTACTTTTTGTGTTGGTCTCGGACTAGCTCTGTGCAAGGCTTTCTTTTACCTGAACTTTTTCCTATGGCCATTAGCAAGTATCAAATTTACATGCAGAACTGGTTTGGTTTGGAATTGTTTTCTTTTCCTGCTATAGCTTTGCCTATCAAGGTGAGGGGTTTTTATTATTAGACTATTATTTTAACTCTTCCTCAAGCTAAAATTTGGTTAAATTTCAAATTTAAGGTTTCTTGGTTTTGGTGTCCAGCCTTTATAGTTGGATTTACCTCTCACAGAAGTCAAAGAGCTGGTTGTCTCTTAAGGGACCAGGCACCAGACCTGCTGAGAGTTTTGCAGCATTTAAGTTATATTAAACCATTTAGATAGGAAGGTAGTCTTAAATCTGCAACCCTTTCTTTTCAGTTCTAGAGAAAAGTGACTGTGTCTCAGGTAAAACTGAATTTTTAATTCTTATTGCTTATGGTTCTGCTTCTTAAAATAAGAATTCTGTCTGTATTTGAGTCTTCCAACTGTCCCAATGATATTGCTTATAAACGGGACCTTTATCCTGTAGCATCTGTGCTTTCCATTTGTGTTGCCCTGGTAGTTCCACTGTGGTTTGCTACCTGACCACCTTTTCCTCTGGGAGGTGGCATTGCTGTCTACTTGAGATAGAGCTCCATCTCTTCAAGAGACTTCTTATTATACCACAAATTATGTAACATGCATAGATTTTAGGTTTCCTGTTGTTTGGATCTTTTTAAAGCTTGTATGCCTCTTTTTATGCCAGCTTCTAACCTATTCTTCTAACCTATTTAGTCCTATTTTTGCCTGGGAGGGATTGATGGCATTCTGCAGTATGCTGTCTCTGATCTCTCCAACAGGATGTTTTCCATTAGCATATTGCAGGCTCTGTGTTCTGCCTTCTTTGGAAGAATAAACCTTGCAAGATGAACCAAACTGAGTTCAGAGTTTCTTCATAACCATACACTCCGGCACTGTGTTCTCAGAGTCTGTTGACATCAATATTTCACAGTAATTTCACGATTATAAGCCACACTTTTTTCATTGAAGAATCCAGCCTACCCCAGCAGTGCAGCTAATCATCAGGTGCAGCTTATTTATGGACAAATCCCAGTGAAATGCCAACCCGGAAGTGAGAGCCGGCCGGGCAGGGTGCCTGGGGCTGCCTTTAAAGGCTTCGCTGGTCTATGAAAACTGTTTGCAACTTGAGCACCTGACACCAAACCCTGTGCTGGGGCGATTCTGTTACTAACTCGTTACTTTGTCGCACATGGATCCTCACTTTTGTTAAAAAAAAAAAGGGGCGGCTTACATTCGGGTGCGGCTTATATATGGACAAATCCTGTGATCTATCCAGCTACCCGGATGTGCGGCTTTTAACCAGGTGCGGCTTATAATTGTGAAATTACTCTCTTTTGATTTTAAGACCATGCAATGCCTAACACTGACTCAGGTGACCTAATACATTTTTAAGAAGAGGCTTGCCAAGTCAGAGTGTAATGGCAGAGGCCTCAGTTCAGAAAAAGCAGGAAAGCTAAGCCTGCCTTAAGTAATTTGCAACACTTCAGCATCTCTATCCTGTTAACTCTAAGCAGATGCTTAAGATTTATTAAGTTTTTGTCCTGGCTAATTTTGGGTAAAAATGGGGGAAGGTGGAATGATATTTAAGCTACAGTTTTGCTTTGAGGAAGTACAGGAGGAAAAATAGAAGGAGAAGGCTCTGATCCTAAGTTTAACCCCTTCTTTCCTGCCATTCACCCCATTCAGTGCTTCTGGTGAGATGGTACTCGCAAATGTTTTGAGGGCGTTCACTTGCAATACTGGAACATAACACTGCTGATAACATCTTTTCACATTGAGAAACTCTAAGATGCTAAGACAACTCAGTGATATATGAGAATTTTTAAAAGCTGGTATAAATTGACTTTAGACAAAGAGAAAAATTCCTTAATCGAAGATTGTACATGATGATTTCAGGGTTGATGTTTTTTTTTTTAAGTATGTATTTAGTGAGCTGTAATGATATTAAGTGTATGATTTCAACTGTGAGATCAGGTTACTGGAGTTATGGTGTATATCACTGTAGCACTGCTTGCTACTTCAAATAGTAAATGCTGAGATAAACTTCTAGTGTAATAGTAACACAACTGCTGTATGTAAATACAGCTGGAAACTGAAGATGGTATGGATCTTTACAGCTAAATGCACAGTCTTAGGTACTTGTGGATTTTAGTGGACTTCCTTTGGACTTCTTTCTGATTAAGTCTTTTGTTTCATTTGGGGCTGAACTTCATTACAAACAATTATAATTATTGGAAACTTTTCACACAACATTGCTAAAATACTGATGTCCAAGATTTGATAGGAGTTGTTTATTTTTGGTATGCAGCATTCAGAAGGAAAGAAGTGAAGCCTTACTTTAGTTGTGACCCCTCTAAGCATATTCAAATACTTGCTTGAAAACTGAGATGAAGGATGACGTGAAAGTCCAGAAAGAGGAAGGATACCTCTTAAAAGTCGGTATAGGTAATAACAATACTTAGAAACAAAGCCTTGAAGGTGAGGTTGCAACAGAGAGGAGAGCTAAATGAAAGGCATGGTCAGTGTTACTGATTAGAAGTATTTCTGGAATGAATGAATGAAAATAAGTGAAGCAACAGAAGAATGTTGCAGAGTGAAAAAGATCCTCAGAGAAACATAAAGAAATCAGAGAAACATAAAGAAATAGCCATTTGAAATAAAGACACAGTGGGATTTGCAGCTACAAGGCCAAGGAAGGTCGAGAACTTAGGAATTTTTGTGAAAGATACATGAAGGAGGACGGAAGGGTTTTTCTGAGCACTGGCTGGGGAGACATCACTAGGGAGTTAGTTGAGAGTGGCTTTGTGGAGTACTCGGGTGGAATGCAGATTGCTTGTCATTCCTTTGTCTGGTTTCATCCTGAGTATTTTCCTGCTCTTGGGACAGCATACTTAACTGACTTGGGAAAGGAAAGGGAAGCAGGATGGTAATTAGTGGCATCAAGGTCCCTATTTTAAATGAGAATGTGGAGAAGGATGAGAAAGGCTGAGAACTGTTGTGACAGGGATTTCTGTATAGGGTGCTGTCACTAAGCTTGTGGAGTACAGTAATGTCACACTCATAAGCCGCACCTGGTTGTAAGCCGCGCTTCCCAGTAGCCGGGAAGACCACAGAATTTGTCCATAAATAAGCTGCACTGGGTGATAAGCTGCACTTTTTTTAAAAAGAAGCAAGGATCCATGTACAACAAAGTAACAAGTTAGTAACAGAATCACGCCAGTGCGGGGTTTGCTATAGGTGGTCAATTTGCAAACAGTTTTCACAGACCTGGGAAGCCTTTAAACGCAGCCCCAGGCGCTCTCCCCGTGCCGCGGGCCCCGGCACTCCCGCCCTGGCACTGGCTGCCACGGCTCCCTGCACTGCTCAAAAGCAGCAGCTCAGCGGGCTGGCCGCGTGATGCCGGCAAAGAGGCAGCAAAAAGCAGCAGCAAAAAACAGCGGCAAAGCGCAAAGCTGGCAAAAAGCAGCGGCTCCCTCCCCAGCCAGCTTGCACTTCCGGGTTGGCATTTCACCGGAATTTGTCCATAAATAAGCCGCACCTGGTGATTAGCTGCGCTTCCAGGATCGGCTCGATTCTTCAGTGAAATAGGTTCGGCTTATCAGTGTGAAATTACCGTAGTTTGGGAGCAGATGACATCTGTGAGGGTGTATGAGGAGCGTGATAGAGGGGTTTGTAGGAAAGGTGAAGAGAAGACGAGGTTAAGAAGTGCAGACTTTGTATTGTGTGGGTTTTCTTTCACAGGGAATTAATGAGATCTGTTCTAGAGAAAGAGGAGGCATGGGATGGTAGAGACATGAGAGGCATGAGGTCAACCAGTTGGGGCAGAAAGACAGCAAGGGTCATGGCATCCTTCTGTGTGGCTGTAGGAATACATTAACAGAGGGTATTCTCTGCAGGTCTCCTCCATCCTTACTTCAATACACTTCTTTTTTTTATATATACCTTCCTGAACTATATGATGCATCAGTGGCATAATTGCTTCCTTTCCTGTCCTGCTGTCAGCCATGATTACAGACTGGGAACACAGTCCCTGTCCCAAAGACCTGAAAGTCTTAGAGCCTTGTTTTTTGCTTCAGTACAGCTTCACAAGGAGCTGTTTGCAATTTCAGACCCTATTTGTTGATTCATACCAAAAATACAATATCTAAGTTCTCCCCATACAGTCGGGAAGGGAGACGACATTTCAAACCCCTGTGTAACCTGGGAAATAAAGTGCTACCATTTCATATTTTGGCTGTTGTAGAGAGAAAACAGGAAATGTGAATGAGAAGCAGGGGGAGGAATAGGA
The DNA here is from genome assembly GCA_009812075.1 of Sialia sialis. NCBI lineage: Eukaryota > Metazoa > Chordata > Aves > Passeriformes > Turdidae > Sialia > Sialia sialis. Next base: position 33,430,245 of record VRYO01001878.1, read on the forward strand.
AAAAGGATGTAATAAAAGTGAAATTTTGTCTGTATAGATTTATTTAATGTTTTTGAAAGCACTAGTATTTTTCATGTTAAACTTTATATTCAGATTTACTGCAAGTATTTCTATCTGAAGCTTCAAAACCCATAAAGTATAAGTCCCTGTCAGTCTTTTTTTTTTTTTTAAATACTGAATGGAACACATTTGTCACTAACAGTGCACTGGCTTAGTGGCAGCTGACTGATACTCTTGTTTACTTAGTGATATTTGGCTTAGGCTATGGAGAATACATGATTATTTTAGTATCCATGAGCTGGTTGCACATGCTGAGGAAGCTAACAGCTTATGACCCCAACCTTCTGTAAATTTTTCTCACAACCATGATTTTAAATGCATCATTCCCACTGATAAAAGCTGTGCTGTCTGTAGCTTCACCTAAAGAAGTATGACTGCTCCTCTGTAAAGTTATTGAAATGTTTAAATCGCTGTGAAGACACAGGAGACAGATCAAAAAATAAAACACAGCTTGTGGATTCAGAGGCTGATACAACACTTTTATGATCATGTTCCATTGAATGAAAACTGGTGATGTGTTCACATAAACATGGGGAGTATTATCTTTTAGTATTTTCAATAGAACAAAAAAAACCAACAAATTGTAATGTTGGTTATAGAACAATTATGATGCATGTGTAAGAGATATTTTGTGGATTTATGTTTCGATTTAGGGGTAAATTAATCTGATATAGTTAACAGTCATTGTACTAAAACCAAAACCATTGATGCTAGTGCTCAGCATGGTATGTTGGAATAATATCCAAGTGAGGGGATGTAATTTTTACAGTACAATATCCCGTCATCATCAAGCAAGTTAATTTTTTTGGCTAATGAGAAGATTAACATGTCGTTTCAGAGCTTCCCTTTACTCATCCTCATCTTGTTTGTTCTTGCTAAAGCACATTTTTCTTTATGGTTTCCTTTTGATGCACAGATATGTTGTGATTTGTGCGGTTTAGCAAACAAACCTTACAGCTGGCTCTTAGAGAGTGAAAATCACCAACATGAAATTGCAAAACAATAACAAAACATTTATAAAGAAGAAATAAATAAACCATTTCCTGGGTTTACTTTACTGCTTTTCTTAAAATGGCTGTGGGTAACTGTTTTCTGTTCTCTTGCTCCACTGCCAATAGCTGATACGGTCCATTTGTTGATGTTGGATGGATGCTGTATGTGCTTTTTTTCATGACTGTTCCATATCTCAATGAAAAGTAGCTTTTTATTTAAATTTAAAATAAATTTAAAATGTCTCCATCATTCTCTCCAAGTTTTGGTATTTTGTGTCCAGCAAATTGTCAGACTTGTGATGATATAAGTCTAACAGCCTTGAAAGCTGAGACATTGAATTACATTTTTTAAAAATCAGAAAAGTTAGTCTTCTGGTTTTTGCTCTTAACCTCATATCAGTTGCGTAGATTGCATAACCTAAATAATTTGTACAGCTATAATGCTTCTGAAAGACTTTGTAGACCATCAAAATGTTGTGGTTATCCGGAGTGATGGGGATGGAATATTGTCTGACATGGGTAACCCACAGCAAATGGGAATGTTTCTGGAGACACAAGACTGGCACCACGTACACTAGCTTTGGGACATGCCTTCATTCTGCATCAGCTACACCTGAGCTGGCTCCAGGAATGAAGAGAGCTCATAGACTGAACTCTGCATTCAAGATGAACTTTTTCCAGGCACGGTGGGTAGTGCTGTGCCCAGCTAGTAAGCTCTCTCTGAGCCCAAAGCGTTAGGAATTTCAGGGACTGGCTGCAGTTCAAGGGGACCAGATGATCCCAAGAAGGATTCTTCCTCCATTGGATACTGGACTTTGCTAAATAGGATACAAGTTGGCTCCACGTGTGGTTTTTAAAATCAGGCTTCTACAAACAGCACTTTAGCTGCTGAAGAAAATTTGATCCCAAAGACTAAATAGCCCCAGGTGAACAGTGTGCTTGTAGTCTCAAAATGTCTGAGGGGTCTGAGCAGGCTGCACACATGAATGGTCTGTCCAGTTTTACTGCTCCACAACCACAGAGGATAAACTCTATGGATACTAGGAAAATTACTGTATGTACAGCCATAGTTATAAAGATCAGCTACCAAAATCCTACTCTCATCAAAAGTTATAAAGTTATCTTGAGGCTGTTGAAATCCCATGCTTTTCTGCCTCTTGATTTTTTGGACTGCAGTAGCTTCCTATGTTCAAACTTTTCTCTGAAATCTTAAGAACTGAGAAAATGTGCATATACAGTACAGTAATTTCACGATTATAAGCCGCACCTTTTTCATTGAAGAATCCGGCCTACCCCAGTAGTGCGGCTAATCATCAGGTGCGGCTTATTTATGGACAAATCCCAGTGAAATGCCAACCTGGAAGTGAGAGCCGGCCGGGGAGGGCACCTGGGGCTGCCTTTAAAGGCTTCACTGGTCTATGAAAACTGTTTGCAACTTGAGCACCTGACACCAAACCCCACGCTGCTGCGATTCTGTTACTAACTCGTTACTTTGCCGCACATGGATCCTCAATTTAAAAAAAAAAAAAAAAAAGAATATGGCTTATATTCGGGTGCAGCTTATGTATGGACAAATCCAGTGGTCTACCCGGCTTCCGGGAGGTTCAGCTTATAATCAGGTGCAGCTTATAATTGTGAAATTAATGTAACTAAAAATTGATATTTCATCTAGTGGAACTTCAGTAGAACTATTGAATGTAGGAGTTGACAACACTAAAAAGGTGAGTCTAATTTAAGCAATGATTGAAAATCACACTAAACCAAAGTCTCTGATCTGTGTGAAAATGATGCCATCCCAGCAGAGTAATGGCTTTTTATCCTTGATCTTGAAAATGGAGAGACAGCAAAAAATGTGTCATAACTCTGATGGGTTCTGGGTCAAGAACGATTATATCTGAAAAACCTATGGTAAGATTGTTACTAAGTTCTTTCTTGCTAACTAAAAAGATTGGGGTGATTCTATTTCTTTTTCAATCATGACAGAAAGTAATGTTATTTGGCATTATGATTAAATTTTGTTATATTTTGTTTCAATTGTTACATAGTTCTTATGCCAACACATAAGGTTTACTTTTTCTTACTGAGATAGAGGTGGACAGGAGTGGTCAGGCAGCAGTGGCACTTAGTTGCAATCTGCAGTTAAACCATGACAAAGGGCCTCTAACCCTTTTCTTCCCTGTTAAACCAGTTAACAGCATGGGTTTGGGGTTTTTTTTAAGAAGCAGTTTTCAGTCATTTTAATCATGCCTGGTTACAGGCCCCCAAGAAAGGATTTACAGGTGCCAAGCACAGGTGGGCCCATTTTTACTGTGACTGGAACCAGAGATGTCCTCTCCAGGGACTACTCTGAAAGCTGAGCATTCATGGGGAAATCACACAGAAAGGGGAGCAACTCATCCTGCCACCTAATAGTTTATTCAGTGGCTGATGAGAGATTCTGGGGACAATCCAGATTGTAGCTATGATGATATAATAGCAAGACAGAGAGATCTAGTCTAAAAATGCAATCACAGAGGCAGTAGCAGAGATGACATATGCAAGTCCTCCTTAAATCTGGCAAACAAGACAGTTCAAAGAACATGAAAGATATTTTTTGGATGCTTTGCTGTTAATAGCGTGAATTATGAGGCAAGAAGGGAGTCTGAAGGTATTAGCTCTGATTACAATTTGGTACAGTTAGTTGAGCACTCATTTACACCAAGTTAGTCCCTGGCCCTTCCAGCTTCAATGCATGATTTTTTGTGGGAGGTCTCAGGACTCAACTTTCCTTTTTCCTTCTCTCTCCTTATGTGATTCCATCTTGGGTCTAAAAACCTGCTGTCGTAAGTATTAATGAAGCTAAAAAGATTGTGCTTTGTACCATCTGAAAGCTTTGCAGCCTTGAGTCATACAAAGGATGAAAAGCAATTCATCTTAAAGATCAGTGGGTTTTAAACCACTGAAACTCATATTTGAGCTTAGAATTGGGAGGAGAGTGATGTTTGTCATGATAACAGGATTTAAAATCTAAGTCTTCCTGGCCTTGTATAATGTGTAGAGTATTTCACAAGCTGGTATGAGTGGGAAGGTTTGTGAATTACCAGAAAAGCTGAGATTTTAAGCAAACTGCTGTTTTGAGCAATGTTATTTATTTACCTGAATAAACATTTCCCCCCAAAATTGGAAAGGCTATGGACAGCGTGCATTTGTGAGACTTGGCAGTGTTCTCCAGTGGCTTTCTAAACACAGGGAAATTACATTTAATCTTTGTTATATTAGAAGCCAAGCATTGACTTCCTTTTTATTTCTTTATATTTATTTGTGCATCCTTTATATTGTCCTTGTGGCTAGTCTCTTGGAATTTAGGATATTTGTGTTGTCAGTTCCTCTTACCCTAGAAGTTCCTTGAGCTGCTCCATGTAATTAAGCCACACAGCATCCTCAAATCTGTCCCTGCCCCACTGTTGGAACAATTTTCTCTGTTGTATTCCTTCCATTCACTCATCAGAGTGATACCAGTCTTCTCCTTCTTCTATACATTCTTCTTCTGCTCAGGAAATGCTCTTTCTGAAGAGCTCAGCAAAACCACAGCACTCTACACCTTTAAAACTTGCTAGAAGATCAGCTTATGTGATGCTTGCAAAAATCCAGCTAAGTAATCTGCTTATCTGTGTCATTTATCTAATGAGTGACTCCTTCCTTCCATAGAGCCTGCAGGAAACTTGTTGATTAAATCTTCTTGCTTCTATTCTGTCTTTATGAAATTCTGAATTGGCCTAGTGGAAGTTGGGTTAATTCTAGGACAATCACATTTTGGATGCCCCTGTTCTTCCTGCATGCTTGTTGAGTGTATCTTTTGTTTCTTCTGGCTAGAAATAACACCTTGTCCTGCAGATAGAGGCTTTGCTCTTCACTTGGCTCTTTGTGACTTTAGCATAGCCCCATAGCACGTGTCAGAGTCCACCTATTTGGAGCTGATTGTAGGCTCAGTGTATTAGTTTGGAAGCTACTCCAGGCACCATCAATGCTTTTTGTCCCTAGTAGCGATTTGTCTCTACAATGATTTGTGGGAGGGTTACAGCATTTGATGGGACTGGCGACTGTTGACATTCTACTCCATGCCTTTTTCATGTTGTTTAGTTTTTATGTTTGTAACTCCAAAAAAAGTCCTGTAAAATAAATATGTGGGAAGGCTCTTGATTTGTTAATGCTCTCTAGAAAGTACACATAGTGTTATCCACCCTTTAAACTGAGAATTTCCAGGTACTTTAGTTGAACACAGTTACTTAATAGGTAAGAGTAGCCACTGAAAGAAATGTTTTTCATCTTAAGAAACAGAAATCTTTTTATAATTTTACTATATAGTGTCATAAATACATAGAGGGATCATTTTTATCCCTGTATACATATCAGACATCATTTTTTTTATAGCCTGTACTTGTCATGTCTTTCTAATACCCAAAAAAAGAGTGGATCTCCTTTGCTTGCAAATATTGACTTGTATCTTTAGTGTCCTCTTCAGCAGGGCCCCTCCATCTGTGGGGTTGTTAAGCACATGCTGTGGATATGTGGTCTGGAGTATAAGATGTGCCCATTCTTCCCTTGCTGGGAAAGACATGGCCGTGGTTATGCCAGCATCCTAACTTGATACCAATTTGGAGACATTATCGTCTATCAAGCTAATGGTTACATAATAATTACAATAATTTCACAATTATAAGCCGCACATCCAGGTGGCTGGGTAGACCATGGGATTTGTCCATATATAAGCCGCACCCGAATATAAGCCGCATTTTTGGGGGGGTTTTGTTTGGTTTTTTTTTTAGCAGGGATCCATGTGCAACAAAGTAACAAATTAGTAGCAGCACAGGGTTTGGTGTCAGGTGCTCAAGTTGCAAACAGTTTTCACAGACCAGTGAAGCCTTTAAAGGCGGCCCCAGGCACCCTCCCCGGCCGGCTCTCATTTCTGGGTTGTCATTTCGCTGGGATTTGTCCATAAATAAGCTGCATCTGAATATAAGCCGCACTACTGGGGTAGGCTGGATTCTTCAATGAAAAAGGAGCAGCTTATAATCATGAAATTACTGTACTCATCTGAGTACAGCCAGATACAGAGGGGACATTAGTTTGAACCTGCACCATGCCCGAGCCACCCTGCCCTCCTTCTCAGCACTGCTGGCTTGCTGTAGCAATAGACTGTGGAAAAAAGGGGTAGCCTAAGATACATATGCTACAGTACAAGGTGGATATGCCCAGAAGCACTTTCATTGTTTGCCTCCAGACTTAGGTACTTTCAAGGTTGGCAGGCAATTTGTCCATAAATAAGCCGCACCTGAATATAAGCCGCACTACTGGGATAGGCTGGATTCTTCAATGAAAAAGGTGCGGCTTATAATCGTGAAATTACTGTAATTTTCATAGATACAATGGCAGTGTCCCTCTAATTAGTAAAGGTTAATAAAGGTTCCAATTTGCTCAGTGAGAACAAACTTCAGTTTGAATCCCTTGTGAGCCTTGCCTTGGAGCTGGAGGCTGGAGCTGCATGAATGGAGCTAATTGTCTGGTTACTTTTGCTGCCATTTGGGGAAAGGGTTATCTGGGGATGAGTCCTGAGCAGTCCCATAAGCGTTAGTAATTTACTAGATGGAAAACAAGGGACTTGTGTTTGAATACTCAGGAGTTACTGCTGAGTAGCTCCCTGGTTGCAGTCCCTGGGTAGAAGGTGAAAAAGGGTAAAGGAAGGGGTAAGAGCCGTCAGGAGAGTTCAGCTTCCTTCAGTGAACTAACTTTGCTGTAGAACATGCCATCAATGTAGACTTTTTCTTTCCCTCTTCCAGCTCAGCGTATGATACCAAAACAAGACAGAAGGTGGCAGTGAAAAAGCTTTCTAGACCCTTTCAATCACTTATCCATGCCCGGAGGACCTACCGAGAACTTCGCTTGCTTAAGCACATGAAGCATGAGAATGTAAGTGGAGAGCGAGTTCTTCCCTTTGGATTTCCATTACAAAAGTTTACAATATAGGCTTTATTTCAGTTAGGCACAATCTTTTTCAAAAAGGTGTAGGCAACTGTCCAGCTACCCAAGATACCTGGACCTAGCCATCTTAGGTGTAGTGAAGTCACTGAGCTTCAGAAACTTGCAGTAATAGGCTGTATTTTATTTTAAAAATATCTAATTAAATCTTGAAGGTGAGGTTAATGAAATTAAAACAAGTCATTGTACTCTTCCCTAATAAAGTAATGAAAGTATTCTATTCACTACTGTTGAAACATCTTGAAACACCAGCAAAGGAAAGAAATGACTCCACACCACAAACCTGCTTTTGCTCAGAATGTGGATTCTGTTGGATTCTGTTGAGAAATTGAGGACACATTAGTCTTGTTGCAATTGACAGCAGTGTAATAGCTAAATGAAAGACAGTAAATCTTCAGATCCCACATAACAGTACTGGTCTAAGTTTATGTGGTAAACAGTTGATTTAAATGGCACAACCACTTGCTTAAAGGTAGCTTGATGACTTGAGGCCTGAATAAAATATGGTTGATTGAAAAATATCTGGGAAGAAAATATAAAAGAGTTAATAAAAACAGACCAAGAAAACTCATGAAAGTGTGCATAATCTAAAGTATAACAATGTATAAGGCATGTGTCAACTTTTCTGTAATGTGACATCTGACTTTTTTTTTTTACTCTTTGTATTAAGATTGTAATTAAGATGGCTGAGGTGATACCTTTATAGATCACCTACTGTGTCCGTTTTCAGTATGACCGTATGTCATGTTTTTGTAAGTTTTTCCCAAAAATGCTGAGCACTGTCAATACAAATTACATGTTGCTTTACAGATTGGTAAAAATAAAATTTCACTTCCTTCCCCTTCTTTCATCTGACAGGTTATAGGACTGCTAGATGTTTTTACACCTGCAACGTCAATAGAAAACTTCAACGAAGTGTAAGTAAATTTTTTTCAATCATTTTGACTAGCTCCTAAGTAAGTGAATACCATTCTGGTTTTAAAAAGAAAGAACACACATTTCTAAAAGACTTTCAGCCACAGTAAGCTTTGTAAAAATCTTTTTGCAGCTTTCCTATAAAGAGGAGATAGGGAAATGGACCTCATTTTTGTATTTTTCTAAATGAAAATTTAAATTATTTAAATTAGATGAAAGGCATATGGTAAATGTTTTAATGCTGCATAAATGCCATTAAACTTAAGACTTTGTCAGTTCATTTGTGTGTTTGTAACCTGTAGATTGTTTTTTCATACAGAGATGACAGAGTTCAGTGAAGGAAACTATTCTATTAGTTGACTGAGATAAGGTAAATTTAGGGTAGAGTCCTGGCTAATGTAAAACTGGCTATATTTTGGTGTTACTCAAACATACAATTTATGCTGATTTCCTTTTGGTTTCCATAATTGTATAAGCACTTAAGTAAACAATTTAGCAGAGGAAATAGTAGTTAATGTGTTTTTGTCTCTGTGGAAATCAGCGACCAAACTCCTTTGACTCTGGGGCATGACGGATGCATACTTTTGTTCCAGCACTGCATTTGGAAAAGAATCAATGTTTCTTCAAAATTTGTCAAAAAATAAAACTTCCAATGGGAGCAGAGAGGGAAATTACACAAAACACTCTTATTTCCACTACCCTCTATCATCAGATGTTCCAGGGCCCTGCAGGTCCTGTCGTTTTGGTGCCTCAGGCTGCCACTTTGATGTTGGGTGAGGCTTCCTCTTCATCAAAAAATATGATGCATCTATCACTGCTGGAGAAAACAGAGATAAAAGCTTCTAATATACTGCATTATATTGTCTCATAGCAGTGATTGCGTTATTAGAACTCATAGCTGATTTAAAGAATACAAAATGTGTTAGTAGACACTGGAAAAAGAACCTATATGGCCTGTGTGGATACTCTTCCAGAGGAATTTATGTTGTTTCTCCCTCCCTTCTTTATTTTCACAGGTACCTTGTGACAAATTTAATGGGTGCTGACCTGAATAACATTGTGAAGTGCCAGAAGTTAACGGATGATCATATACAGTTTCTCATCTATCAATTACTTCGAGGTCTTAAGGTACTGTCTGAGTCCAGGAATCTGAATGTTGTAGTAATGAGTCAGCAATCTAAATGTTGGAAGAACTGGTTGCTTGCAATGAGCGTACTTAAATGCTTTTTTATTTTTTTTAAATGTCTTAAAAGTGTGCAAATAGTAGCAATCATTTCAGAAATCATCAGATAATTTTTCAACCAGAAATAAACTCTGAAGCCTACCAAAGTTTACATGCACAATACACGTGAATACTCCCCTTGAAAGTTAACTTTAGATCAGTGTCTATTTCAGTTCCTGTTGCAGGACAATAGCATGCTATATAATGTCTCAAAATTCCGAAGTATGTGAAATAGATAAAGAACAATATGGAAAGTAACTCGCATTTGTGCCTTGAAAGACATGAGCCACTTTGAAAAACCTGACTTTTGTAGAGAGTGTCACATGGGTGAAGAGATAACCAAGTTAGTTGAGTCCTTTGAGAAATGTCTGGAAGTAGAAATTTATCACAGTAATGTACGATGCTGTACACAATCACTTAGGATTTAGTCTGCCTGTAAAGTCATTATTTCCTTTAATCATATCAGTTTAAATGTATACACTTTAATAACACAGGTGATTGGCAATGAATCTACAGCAAAATTTTCTTCCAAAAGAATCAAATTATGTATAATTTTGTTGATGTTTAATATGTTATTATCTATAAACAAAAAAAGATGTAGGTAATGCTTCCTGTTACTAGGTGCTAAGCTTTTTCTCAGACCAGTATGTATTTTCCTGAGGTATAAGCAAACAGAAAAGAGAGAGGTCAGCAGCCTTACTAGCTAACTTAACAGTAATTGATATTTTAGACATGGAAAATAATTACGTTTGAAAGCAAGCCATGGTAAATACTGGCTCTGAAATATAATTATTACATGATTTTCAGCAAGTCACCTTGTGTCTGAGACAGGAATTCATATTCATGCATGCAGTTCTATCACTTTAAGTACAGATTTTAGTGAATCAAAATTGCACAACTGAGCCCTTAATTGCTTTGTCTTATTTACGTGAGTTAATAGCTTAGTTAGGAAAATAGATTCTGGCATTAATTATCCTGCTTGTGGTTTTGAATATGTCTACATTGAGTCAAAGCTAAGTAATAGTAAGAATCGTGCTCTAAGTGAACATTAATTTCAGAAATGCACTCAGGTGCATTTCTAGCTCTGTTTCAAAGGGGAGGGGTTGCTGGTGGCTCCTCTCTTCTGGAATTGAAATTCTCATGAAATTCTCATATCTCATTAGTCAAAGAACATTTGATCCTGTGTATGACTGCTTGGGGGCACCAAGAGGGGCTGCTGTGGTTGTCTCAACAGAGCAGGGACACGGCTGCTTCTGTTGATAGCAATGTTTTGGCTTCCTGCTCATTCAGGAGCTTGCAGGAGCTGTGAGGAACATTGAGAGGTGGCCCTGTCTTCTGATAAACTGTTCTTAGGAGCATGAAGAATGCCCTTGTGTTCTCTTCAAGTTTTCCCAGTTGCTATAGGCTTTGTGTATAATCCCTTCTCCTAAAAAACGTTAACTCAACTCTAGAGAATAGGTTTTCAAGGCCCTGTTCATGCTGGTTGATAAGATCAGAGATAAACTTGCTATTAACCCTAACTAGAGAATGATAGGCAATGACAGAGTAAGCTGTTCTCAGTTTTTTTATTCCAAATGTTTTATGTAAAATACAGAGACACGAAATAGCTGCTGAAGTACCACTTTGAGAGTGGACCTGAGGTAATGCTGTGGCTTAGGTGGGTATTTTGGTGATTAACCTGTCCCAGAGTGCAGATGTGGCTGCTTTCACCCACATCAATGTTCACAGTATGGGAAGGTGACTTATATCATGTAGGAGTCAACCATGCTGCCTACCTAGGCCACTGATTTTCCTAGCCACTAGCTGAACATGGACATCTAGGGAAGGCTGGAACAAATTCCAGATTGGTAAGAGCTTTTATACAGAGGAATCACTGTGAGTGCTGCCTTTAATGGTAGAATCTAGTCTTCATGGTTACCTTTCTTGAAATTCCCAATTTTGGATAAGACAAAACAAGAAGGTTTTGAAATTTGACATGCCTCTGATCTGAAAACATGGTATGACATAAATATTTTCTGTATATCAAACAGTCAGTCTCAGAAGCAAAAAAATAAGGCAAGTTCTTTGACCTCCCTTCCCCTCTAACTTCAAATCTTATGCTTTTTGTTTTGTTTTGTTTTGTTTCACAGTATATTCACTCAGCTGGAATCATCCATAGGGTGAGTTCAGTCTTTGAGGTAATGAAAATGAATGGAGTGTTGTCCCTCTGTGCATCAAATGTGTGACTAAGACATAGTTACAATGTATTTTAAAAGGTTGAAGTAGTACTTGACTAACTCTGTGTTCTGCTGCAGGACCTGAAACCCAGTAACCTGGCTGTAAATGAAGACTGTGAACTGAGGGTGGGTATCATGCTGTTGTAACAGTGCTGCAAAAACTCTCAAGATGTCAATTCTCTAAGAAAATGTTAGTTACCATTTTTATGGCTCATTCCATTAATTTCAGCTGTTTGCTACTTGCCCATTTCTGTGAACATGTGTTTTCTCCCAAATGTTAATTTAATATGAATACAAATATCTTTGCAAAATTCCTCTGTACCCCACAGATGGTACATAGGTAATAGTTTGACCCCCTCTGAGTGAGTACTTAACTGAGTATATGGCATCTGCCATATATAGATGAAACCTCATTACAACTTCCATTTTTTTGTATCTGTATAACATACAAGCTAAACTAAATATGGTGGCAAAAATATACAAATATTGCCAGTTACAGGCAGTTAGACAAACAAACAAAAAAGCCCAACCAACCATAAAAAGCCCTATAATCCTTGCTTCCCAAATACTATTTTGATGTACACATCTATATAAATACAACTCTTGTTATATCTGTGTGATATGATGCTACACAGTAAGCATGAAACTCTGGAGAAGGAAGAGATGTTTTGTAGCTTTCTAAGCTTTTAGGTTTAAGAATGAGAAGTTAAACATTTCTCCAGGACAACTCAACTAGAAACATCTTTATTCCTGTTTCTAAGACTCTGATGTAATCACTTTATTCCAGCTGCAAGGGATTTAAGAAAAGATTCCAAATGCCACAAGATCAGCAAAAAATCACAGTAATGAGTAAGAGCAGTGCAGTTAGATTGTTGCACTAATCCGGATCTGTGGTGAGAAACTAGTTCCTGTTTGATTTAGTGACATTTGCACATGCTCAGCAAGTTTAATGATTATCTCTTTAATGTCTTCATGCATGTGTGTTCAGCGTCTGTGAAATTTTGTGGGTCATCTGTGTTTGATCATCTACTTTAAAAATGTGTACTTTATTTTTGAACTATAAGTAAAGGAGACTTTTATTGTCTTTTTTCTATTATTATGAAATCGGTGCACCTCCCTGTCTAGCATTTGTTACACTGCTCTCTGCTTTGTTTATATTTATAGCTTTACTTCCTCAAATTATTTTTAATAGGACAAACCAGTGGATATTTCCAAGTACTGGCAAAAAGGAAATAGAAGGAAAGTATGTGTGTATGTGCATAAATTTGATGGAAAGGATCAGCTGTTAAGGAAAAATATTGCCAAAATCCTTATAAAAATAAAGGCATTAGTGTTTGAGTTTCACACCATTATTTATGCTTGTTTGCCTCATGCATTTTTCTTCATTTACTTAAGAAATAAATTATGCTTTTAAACTAGACTGGAAGTAAAGATGTTAATTATTTATATCTTAATATTTTTCTTTAGGCTTTTTATATCTTTTAATATTTTGGATTATAACTGAGGAATTTTGAATTATGCTCTTGAAATTTTCTTATTCCCTATGAAAAGGATTAGCCATCAGTTTAATAAATAATCCTGGGTCTCATCACAGGAGATACTCAATGATTTTACTATGTGAAGAGATGACTTAACAGCACTGAGGCTCAGATGGGATCCTTTCAAGGCAGTCTCTCTTAGAGCTAGAGTCCATAATTAGTGGGACGTAGACTAACCAGAGAATAGAACAGAAAGCAAGGAAATGAGCTGGGAAAATTCAGCTGAAATAACTTCTCATCAAGGTAAACTTAAAAAAGGAGAGCCTCTGGAGGGGAACACTTTGCGATCAAGCCTCTGTGTACATAAACAGAGCTCCTTTGTTTTGGTGGGCGAGTTCTACTGAAAACAAATGGGGTGTGATTTGAATGTACATTGTTACAGAGGATATACATTTCTCTCCTAGTGGCATCAGCATAATGTGGGATTTAAGTAAATGCTTAGACATAAGAAAATTAGACAACAGAAATTCGGCAGATTTGTGATCAGTCTGTTTGGTCTTTAAATGGCCACTGGCACTTGCTGTTAGCATTTAACATACACACTCCCAGTTATAATATTACTTCATTTTTAGAGCAACGGTGTTTATTTTTAGTAAATGAATGTCAGTGGAAAATTGAAGTCAAGGCAAAATATAAAGTCTGCCTTAGAGAACAAAGCACCAGGTTCATTACAGTGGAAATATCTTTATGCAGCACCAGAGGCTGCACAGATACAGCAGGGAGAGCAGATGAGCTTGTCTGCAGAATGCTGCTCTTTCACTTCACCCATAGTGAGGGACTACAGCACACTCAGAAATGAGTAATGGGAAAATCAGGACCTGTTACAAAAGTGAAAAGGGTTTGTTAAAATTATTGTTTTATTTTTATTCTGTAGATTTTAGACTTTGGTTTAGCTCGTCAAACTGATGATGAAATGACTGGATATGTTGCAACAAGATGGTACAGAGCTCCAGAAATTATGTTAAACTGGATGCACTACAATCAAACAGGTAAACTGTGAAGGCTTGTGTTTTAGTACAGCTGGATGTAGTGATGGTTTTAAACCAAGAAGCAGCTGTGTTTAAGGATCTCTTTGATTCATTGTGCACACTTTTGTCTGTTTTTTGGCAGTGGACATATGGTCGGTTGGATGTATCATGGCAGAGCTATTGAAGGGAAAGGCTCTATTCCCAGGAAATGATTGTATCCTTAACATAAAACTTAAAATGGAACTAAAAAAATACTCTCTAATTCTTCCTTTTTTTCCCCCTAAGGACTTGAATGTTTCTATGGACATGATTTTGAGGTAATAAACTTGTAAAAGAAGAAACAATTTGCTAATCTTTCAGTTCAGTGCATATGACAACTGAATGTGAGACCCACCGGTAGGATAAAAGCAAGTAACAGATGTTCCTAAACAACAAAAAGTTACATTTATTCTTTGTGTATCTGCATTTAAATAATAACCTAGTTACAACGGAGAATATTTCTTCCATGTGTGGATGTTACTGAAGTAACATACTCTAAAACTGAAGCTGAGTAAAGGCACTATTTTTGCATAAGCTAATACTATTTAACAAAATAGAACTCTTTTAGGCTGAAAGTTCCAGAAAATGCAAACGAGTTAACTTTTAAATAATGACTGAACTAATAGGCTTGTTGCATCCTATTATATTAAAAGAAGCAAGTAGTTCCAGAAATGCCACAGAAGCAACAAAGCCTTTTCTTTTCTGCAGCACTGTTCTGTGGTCCCTGATGGAGCATCAGGGATTTCCACTGGCATTTCCTGTTCTAGCAGGAGCAAAAAAGAGATGTTTCTGAGGAGAGCAGTAAAATAATAAGAGAAAACTGTAGCAAAACACATAATGAGGAATGAGGAAACAGCTGCATCAAGGTTTTATTATGAGAAACAAAAGCACATTCATTTGTATTGAATATTGACATTCCTTGCTACTCTGAAACACCTCAAAAAACAAACACTTCTGCTAATACTAAGCTGTTGCAAAGCATTATAAGGTTAGAATTGCCTGAAGTAATCTTAAGAGACCTGAGTCCAAATCTCTCTACTGGCCTTTCTGTTGTGCTCACATCATTGGACTCTACTGTAACCACAGGCATTCTCCAGGTGTATCATCACTGGGAGATGACTGTCCTCAGACTGTTTGATTTCATGATACGTAGTATTTGAAAAAAATCAATGCATCTAGTTAGCAAGAAATAAGATGGGTTTTTTTTGTTATAAAATATTGCCTACAACTATATGATTATATCCATTTAAATAAAGCTGTAAAATAATCTTGAATCACTATAAAAATGCAATATACTTTACAGGTCCTAGGTGACAATGATATTTTCAAAGTTTTTAATCTTGAGACCTGTATAAAGCAAATTTTTAAAGATACCAAATGAGAGCTTTTCACTTGCCAGTCTTCAGAGTAGTAATCTAGGTTTATAAGCTGTGTATCATAATGGACAGATCTTCAGAAATCCTTCAGATCACTGAAACATAGATATACTATTAAGATTAAGCTTAGAATGTAATAAATTGGGAACTAGGACAGAAAAGCAACATTTTTCATGTAGCTGCCACACCTGACAGGTTAATATAGTACAGTAGAGAATTTTGTACTCTAGGACTAGTCTTAAGTAGGTGTGAATTGATATCCTCCCATAGTGGAATTGTCTCACAGAATGGTTTTAAGTTGTCATAGTTACATGCATGGAAACTCATTAATTATCTAAACCCAGAAGGACTGTGTGCTGTTTATTTCCCTGAAATTATGCAGATATCGATCAACTAAAGAGAATAATGGAAGTTGTGGGCACGCCCAGTTCAGAACTTCTGAAGAAGATATCATCAGAACATGTGAGTTCACAGCTTCATTGAATTAACTGACTTTCTGTCATTCTTTCTCTGACTAGCACTGTGTGTCACTGCCTGTGTTACACAGACACTCCAATTTGGAAATGAACAAATACCTTAAAATGATCTCTGGGTTTTGTTGCCAGAATGCCACCATTCAAAAAATACACTTTTGGAGGCATCCAGAATGTCACCTGGATAAATTTTGACACTTGTTCTTATGTACTCAGTTTTTTCAAAAAGTTAAGAAGTTAGTCTGCATGATCTTTTAAATTGCTTAAGATTAAATTATTCTTTTATTTTTAAAAATTCAAACTGGTGCTCAGCTCAGAGCATTATATTGTTGCTATTAAATCTGAATCAAATAATATGTGTTCTTCATGACTGCTCTATTTAGATCTCTAATTGGAAAATCATATTTATTCACCTCCCTAAATGCTTGCATGGGGTCTGATTTCTTGATAATATTCATAGTTAAGAGTGGGCTTTAAAACTTTCTATGTGACTTCTTTAACATAGTAATCTAGTAAATGAACAATTTCCACGTAATTTCTCTGCTAAAGTGACACTTTGAAGATTCATTGTAAGCAGTAACTGTAGATAGCCAGGTGAAGAATGAGATGTAGTATTGTTTGATAAAGGCAGGTGATGGGCACAGCAGAAGAAGTCAGATAAACACCAGCACACAGATACCTCCTGAGCTGCAGCTGTTTTCTTAAACCTCTTCTGTATACACCTCAGACTAATACTAATGATTATTTCTCAGCCTGTGTATATGTACTGACAGGTTTTCTTTGACCTTACTGATGAATACACTAGTGGGTTAAGTAAGCAGGAGCAGTAGGAGAGGCAGAGCAACCCTGTATTTCTGGAAGGTCCAAGCATAGTGAAACCTCATCATCCCAGGCTGATACACAGTCCCAGAGTTTCTTGGTACCCTGCACCTAGGAATGGCTGGGGCAGGAGGCTAACTAAGCATCCATCCTTTTGCTAGGGACTACATCAACCAACAAATCTCAGACTGTGCTGTTCTGAACACAAGTCCTTGTATAGTCTTGTGGGTCTTTTTGTTGCCTTCATGTGTTACCAAGATCCTACAGGTTTTGCTGTAACACATTCTCAGTAGCCTATGGAAATGTGTTATTTACCCACAACTAGTGAGCTTTTTGATGATAAGAGTAACACCTTAAATACTTACTGGAAACAGTACATGCATTGTTCTTTTAATTTCTTGTGAGGTACAGGAATCCTGAAACTATTTTATTTGGGCTAATTATACCTTTAGAGCACAGGCAGATCACAAAAACCAGGTTAATGAACAGGAGTGCTGCTGGGTCACCTCTGAGCTGCTGCTGCCTGATTAGAGGAGCAGTGTCAAAGGAGATGCATACCTTTCCCTGAGGTAATTGCCCAGCTGCAAGGGAGCTTCTTCATTCTAGTTTTTCTTTACCAGGTAGTTTGGACTTATTGTTTAGGTGTTTCTTAATGCAGCTTGAAGACATGGACAATTTCTTAACATCCCTGTAACAGCAATGTCAGAGATTTGCTGAAATGCCAAGCCTATTTTCAGTTTTAAGTAGAGGATTAAAGAACTGGAAACTAAAAGATCAACCTCCTTGGATGTTTCAGCACAAATTACTGAGGTATTTGTCCGTGTTTCATGTTAATATGAGTTTAAATGGTGATTGGATTTCAGAATAATTTAAACATTGGGATTCTCTTGGTCAGGCTTCTATGGTGAGTATATAAGCAGAGGAGACAGGCTAGTAAGTGCACTTTGGTAGGTCTGTGTAGTTTTCTGGGTCAGATTGGAGGTAATTTTCACAGTATCTTGTTCAGTCATGCTCGGATTAGTTGTTGACTGGTTGCTGTTTTCCATAGGCCAAGGATGCTTAATTAGCCTTCTGCAGATAGTGTCCTTCTAACAGGACTGCTAAATGTGGAGAGATGTCTGTGTAATAACACAAACATGTTTTAAAAGGATTAAGGTTTGTCCAAGGACCAGCTGAGGTGTTTTATGGATTTAGGGAATAGCCATCTGCTTCTTTTTTGACAATTCCTTTTCATAATTCCCTTTTCTGTCTGATCCAAGTATGCAACCTCTTCTCTTGCCAACCTATCTACTTCAGCCTAAAAATTCATAGCTCATGTAGTGTCAGGCTGACATTTGTGGATCCTTTATCTGGGCAAGTTTTTACTAGCTGAGTTTGGATGAGCCTTTCACAGCCACAGTGAAAAGGCAAGCTCTAAATTCTGTCAAACATCTGAAAATCTGTTCCAGTGGAGTATCAGAACTTATTCTTTGGTTAGTGAAGTTGTGTCTCACCAAAGAGAGAGAAGGGAAGGCTGCAGATTGAATTATACCACTTTTCTGAGGGTAACTGAAAGAGGATTTAGGTTGCAGTTTCTGATTGAGCGTTGTTTGCCTGTAGTCCCTGGGGATATACTGCAATGAACCAGTAAATTAAAATTTAAGTGAAAATTAAAGTGATGACACTCAAGCCTTAAACCAAATTGCACCTGCTTAAAACTCTCTTGTGTCCAGCAGTGTCTAGTATACAGGAGTGAGTGTTTGAAACGAGGTCATACACTGTGGTTTTATGTAAAGAGGATTTCCCATGTAGAAGAAACATAAAAAAATTAACAACTGTTTTTTTAGAGTTGATGTGGTTACTGTTGAGCAAAATTTAACCCTGTGGATGTGGTATGTATATTGACTTATTTCTAGGCAAGAAAATACATCGAATCTCTTCCACATATGCCTCAACAGGATTTGAAAGCAGTGTTTCGTGGTGCCAATCCATTAGGTAAGAAAGTCAGACTGACACAGATAAAATTTTTCACTAACATGGGAACTCAAGCATTCCTTATATTTCTTGCTGTATGATCCCATATAATAATAATCAGACAGTGAGAAAAGCACTGCATAACCTTTTCATCCTGGGACTGTTTTCCCTTCATGAGGCCGTTTTGTTTCTGATGGAGATTGCAGGAAATGGTCCATGGATGAAAAGCAAAAGCCAGCTGTACATAGCAGAAATAAATAAAAATGTCATGGAGTCTAGATTAGAGACATCACTTCTGGCTCAGGAAGACCATGAGCTGTAAATTGCTGGCAAGCAGGAGGATATACCAGGAAGTATAGCTGTGTGAATGACCCTTTTGAGTATTATTTCCTAGAAATATATGAACCATTGTTGGACACAGGATACTGGGCTAAGGCAGACCTTTGATCTGATTCTGTATAATAGTTTTTGTGTTTAATCAGTTGGTTGTGCCTGTGCAAAAGAGATGTTTCTGTGAACTTTTTATTGTGGTATGAAAAAGAAACACTTGAGTCATCAGGGTCATCTCACTGCATCTCACCAGGTCACTTCCATCAAGTACACATTATAGGGAGGTATTGTGAGTTAAAATGCTTCAAATTCATTTTGTGTAGTAATGTAAATTTTATTCTCACAAATACAAGTAGTTTGGAATACTTCCATGTTAAAAATTTGATTTATTTGCCAGAAGTGCATGAGAGCATGCTACATATTAATAGCTTAAAGGCAAACTAATGGCAATGCTTATATGAAAAAAATAGTATTTGAAATAGTTACAATGAAATTTCCATAAAAAACTAATTTCAGCCATACAACTCCCTCTCATTTCTAGTATACTTCAAATGTCAACTTCAAACATATTTTGTTTATGCTGCGTCCTGTGAAGTTGCTTTGGAGTTTTCATCTGATCATTGCATTGGTGGAGCTTATTAGAAGTGTAATCTCACACTTCATTATTCACAAGTTACTTAGCTTGGTTCTGATCAGTGCAAACTTAAGCACACGATGCATAACACAGGATCGTTTTATAATTAAGTTCTTGAATATCTGAAGAGGTGAATCAGATCTCCACTTGACTATATTGAACCTTTGTGCACACTACCAGAAGCTCCCTTCAGGTCTTTTTGTACTCACAGTACAAAAATCTTCAAAACTTACTTGTTATGTTGCCTAAATTTTACCAGTAATATTAATTGTGTTTAAGGTTAGTGAGAATAGACTGTGTGTAAACAGTTGCCTTTTCTTTTGTTTCCTCATGGTCTCTTCTGGCTTTGAACTGTGTTTGTTTTTGCCTTAGCTGTAGATCTTCTTGAGAAGATGCTTATTTTAGACAGTGATAAAAGGATCACTGCCTCAGAAGCACTTGCTCATCCCTACTTTGTACAGTATCATGATCCGGACGATGAACCTGAGGCTGAGCTCTACGATGAGTCCATAGAGAATAAGGAGCGAACCATCGATGAATGGAAAGGTATCAGAACTGCTTGCACTAGTTAAGACATGTAG